>VMRN01000020.1:5623025-5709061 GCA_010277015.1 Poeciliopsis turrubarensis | reverse complement strand
AATAATAATAATAATAATAATAATAATAATAATAATAATAATAATAAAGATTTACTGAAAAATATTCCTCATTCTGTCATGTGGCTGTTGTAAATAATATTGATCCTTCAGACTGAAAAGTGTCTGAAAACAATGCAAGTAAATATCTGCAGTTCCATGGTGTTGATTTTAAATGAGTCACAGAACTGAGACTCAATATTATCAGTTTCTCACAAGAATCAATAACAGTAGGGAGCCCTTCAAAACTTGCAAAATGTATTTTAGTGTGAAAGACCAGCAGCCTCTGTCCAGTAGGGGGAGTCATACACAATGCTATAAAACTTCAAACCATCTAAAAACCGCATCATCCCATCCAAGCACAGCTTTGAAAGCTCACTGTCTTTTCTCCTTTCAGTCATTCTAGAATAATGAAAAGACGTTAATAAACAAACTGATTAAAAATGAACAAACAAACAAACCAAAACATTTGGAGCACAAAAGCTGTCCAAAATTAGGACTTATGATTTAAACTCAGTGTAACCAGAGTAGGTCATGCACCTACACCTGGTGTCCTCTCTTCCCAGTCCAACGAAAAGAAACATTTTTCCACAGAAATCACCTCAGAACATCTTTCAAAACAAGCACGAGGTTGGGTTTGAGATGACGTAAACACAAATCTGTTTCTGTGGTTTTGGTACACCATGGATTTTTTTTTTTTTTGGGAAAAGGAACAGCAGCCCAGCATTACAACAATGGAGGCCACACAGACAGTGGTGTTTAGTACCTTATTTTGGACACATGGACAGTCAGATGGATAAAAGCAGAATGAGACGGAAAGGGATCATTCACTGTTGTACGACTTCAGCAGAGCAGATAAGTAGCGGTGCAAATGGAAAACGGGAGTAAAAGAGCAACGCAAAATCTATTTGCTTTCAAGTTGGTGTACATTTACACATAACTGACTTGAGCAAACGTGGAGACATCAGAGTTAAGTACAACACTTTCATTCTTTCTTAAAGATTTTTGCATTGCCTGGTTCCATAACAGAAGAAAAAAAGAAACAAGAGAAAAAAACTATTTGGATTGCAGGAGGGGAAGAAACGAGCCAGATCACTGTGGTAAAGTCACCCTGACACAGAGACAGAGACCAGACAAAAAGCTCCCCCTCGTAAACTCCAGAGTTAGTCTTCAGTGATCTGGCACAAACAGCCATGGAGTGACACTAACACACATGCCTTCATCGACACCGAAGCGTTAGGCATTTTGATGTACGCATGAACTCTGAGTCAGAGAGGAGGGGATTTTAATCTGTGGGCGTATCTGAGCTCATTTTTATCAGCAAGTGGGATTTTTTTTTTAATTTTTTTTTTTCTGGTCTCCACCATGCAGGGATCGATCAGACAGGAGGCAGCTGAGGGCAGGCGTCACCCACACACTCCTCCTCCTTTTCTGTGAGCCTTGGCCCACCCAATTCACTGCATCAATCAATGCACTGGATGCCAAAAACTCTCTTCCCTAATTCAACAGGCCTCCCTGCCTCCCCAAACACGCAAACACATCAACAGATCTTTGCTCACTTGCACTAATGACCACCTCTTCAAGGAGCAGAGGTGAATTGAGGGTGTTGTGGAGAGCGAGGCTTGCCACATATACAGTTCTGTGAGAAAGTACTTGTCAATTTACTCATTTCTTCTGCTTATGCTGTTTTGTTGAGCTGAAATGTGTCATCAAAACTGATTTAAAAATAAGACAAAGATAACATGGATAAAAAAAAAAAAACAGGTAGTTTTCAACGTGAAGGTAAAAAGCTGTTCAACTCAACCTATCCCTATGTGAGATACGAAGACTGCCATCAAGTGTTTGGGAGTCTTTTTTACAGAATGGTTTTAAATCAGCCACACTGAAGTGTCTGGATTTTTACTTTTTTAGTTCATGCCAAAAAATGAAAACAATAAATGTCGTTTTTGCCCAGTCTCTTTGCTAAAACACAAACTGAATCAAGTGCAGCAGTGCTTCCAATGTTGCTTTGACTTTGCTTCTGACCTCCGGGATGAACTCTTGGAGTAATTTTGGTAAGTTGGACAAACCTGGGAATATTCATCACTGTCATTAGAATTATGGATAACAGTCCTCAATATCATTTGCTGGCGATCCACAGTCTTAGAAATTAATTATGCAAACCTTTTCCAGGAATATTTTCATAACTCTTATCTGTTCTTGGATTTCTTTGGATTGGGGCATAACATGTTGCTGTTCAGCGTTATTTGTCCATTTTGGGGGGTCAGACAGGATCTAATTTGTTTTGTTTTCTGCGTAAGTTTGGCTTGTGAAGCTGAACTAAGATTTCCAAAAACCCATGCTTAATCGAGCACAGCCATAACTAATCTTCAAATAGGGTCAGGATTTCTTTTTTCCCCCCTAAATAAATAAAATCGTAATTTGTAAAACAGCTTTCAACACAATCTAAATGGCTTTTAGGATGTGAGACACTTAAAGGGATGTGAGTTTCATAATCAGAAAGTCAACTAATTTCAAATGCTCTAGAGAAATGAGAAGAATAATGAACAATAATTTGAGCTTTTCAACATGAAAACAGATTTTGTTCATAACAGTAATATAATAATCACATGTTTTGAAACGCCTGCATGCCGTTCTCTTCATCCCTTTTGTAAATATGTGGGAGATGAAGACGAGAGCAGATGATGCTCAGGTACTTTGTGAGTTCTCAGTTAGTTCAGTGTCTGCAGCATATTTTTGTGACAAACCTCAGCTGAAACAAAACAAATGAGGTTAGTCCGAAATAAAGGTATCAGAGTCAGATTCTCAGAGAAAGAAATAATAAAAGCTAAACTGCTCTGTGGGGGTTTCAGATTACCTCCCATTCCTATTCCTGGTATTCTTCCACGGCAGAACCAGCGGTTGTTTGTGAAGAATTTGTTAGAAGCTAAAAATGTTTCCGTCTTACGGCAGGCTCATGGTGACTAACCCGCCACACAACCGTCATCAGATTCCAAGGCAGATAACGAGAACATTAACAGTGACATCATCCTCACACGCAGATGCCATTTGTCTCTTGATGCCCCCGAGAAAAACAGGAAAATACAAACAAGAACCGCAGAATAACAATGCGCACAAAAACGGAAAAAAACTCCATCATAACAGACTAAACAGAAAGTGGGATGGAGTGAAAGGCTTTGCTGACCCAGAATACATGAAACAGACACAAAACCTGTTGTTGTCGTTACAGTATAATCTTAAGACTACCTGGGCTTAATCAAGGTGAAGCACATCTTCTTATTTTCTCTTTTTAGTTGACTATTTTGATATTAAAATAAATGAGTATGATGTTTTCAATCAACTTTTCTCTCCTGGAATCCCACATCAGCCAGTGGTTGAAGTTGCTTGACCAATCAGCTTCAGCACTCTACATGGTCACAAGCTTTTGTGGATTTTATTTCATAAAATCTTAGGTTTTTGATGTTATTATCAAAAAAGATTAAACTTTTCAATGTTCGACAGCAATTGTGACCAGCAGAGTTTTATATCAAATAAAGCGCTTAAGGATTATTATGTTAGAACCATGTTGTTTTAGAGTGTTGTGAGCAGCATGTACACGAGGGTGATTGACAGGCCTGGGACTCTCCTCCTGGCTCCGATTAGTTGTTTCTGATGGAATGGTGTATTTGTTCAGACGACAGCCAGAGGAGCTTGATATTTTCACAGATTGTCATGACAAATATGTAAAAGAAAATCTATCTTCTTAAAATAAAAGTTACATGCTGCTGCTTCAAACCTGCTTTTTGTGTGATCATGACGCAGACTTGTGACATCATTAGTCAGCACCTTTAGCTGACACAACACAATTACCACCGCTGCTTTGTATTTGTTTCTGCCTCTTTGCCAGGTCTCCCTTGAAAAAGACATTTTTAGTTCCCATGGGTATTTATTCAGGTAAGGCTCAATGAAATAATTTTAAAAATAACATTATTCCATCTTCGGTGAATCCTAGAAGGCAAAAGAAGATGGCTGGCAAAAAAATAAATAAATAAATAATGTTAAACCTTTTTCGAGTTCTCAGTAACCACTGTTAAAATGTACTTTTCATTCATCATCCGTGTTTTCATTTTTGACAAAAAAGGTTTGCAGTTTACATGATAAAATTTGGGACCATGAGGGAAAACATTCTAATAGAGTAATGTCAGATTATGCTGCATGCATTGTCTGGTTGTGTCTGTTCAGATTCATGTGTTTTTTAAGCTATGATGTACATGTGTTTGTGTTAAACTGCCACCGCTTGCCTACTTTTATTTTCCCTGCAGGGATACTGATAGTCCTCCAGATAAGCTCCAACTCCATTTACAATCACAGCTTCTGAGATTGAGTCTTTCTTCTCTAATAAGTAAATTACCTCTAATACCTTCTGCGATGTACTTGGATGCTCTCAGTCTGCTCGGACACTCATTCAATCCAGATGTTAGGCTGGTCTGCAGGGGAATACATGCAGCATCTAATGTATGGGAGAGCAACAGACAACCAAAGGCTCAGGCGTATACATGTCGCCAGTAAATGTAATCGATAGCTCGTCTTTCTTTTGCTTTCTGCTTCAGTCTGAAATGAATCCCTCGGTGTTTGCAGTTTTATATATTTTCTTCCTCTCAGCTCTCTTTATTTTTCCCTCTTTTGTTGTACCTCCTGTTCGCCATCAGTGCAGCCAACTTTATCCCCACTGGACTCGTTTCTTTGGCACAATAACAAACACAGGTCTCGCATTAGGGCTACGGTCCATTCTAGCTGGCTAATGAGGATATCAATCGATCTTAAGGTGTAACACCACAAAACTGATGGGGGGGCAATTTTTTTGCTGATTAAGAACCCCACCTGGAAAACATATTTATCCACTCTGCTTGTTTGACATTCCTCAACAGCTGTGTATCAATGATATAAACACTGCGAGGCTGCTAACTATTGCTAATGATATATCCTTAGTTTACAGATGTATCCATCATTGGTGGGTGATAACTTCTGGTTTTGGACGGTGCAAAAACGATTAAAACTGATACCACATGGGAAGTTCAAAGTATGATGAGTCTATTTGTATGTCGGAATGTGTGTCTTTGGCGGTCGAGGGTGGGAGGACAGTGTTGTGGACGGTCGCTCTCACCATCAGAGGCCTCCATGGTGGCTGCTGGGCCATGTGTGCCAGAGGACATGGCTGTTTTGTTTCATGTGGTTTCCAAAAATACAGAGTTATGGAGACACAGTCACCCCACACCATCGTCACCACCTCCACCCTGCACAAACACTCACAGAACAGAAACAGTGAGAAAGCAGAGGGTGATCCAACATGTCTGCTGTTGGCTGTGACCCGTACCTGTTTCTGTGGGTTTTACAGGCAGCTTCACACCGTCAGGTCACGCATCGCCGCGCCGTAAGGTCTCTGAACACTGACTCTTTGTGCAGCCACAGTAGTGCGTGGGAAGAGCCTGGTGCCACACACCACACAATGTCTTCAAGAAAAAAAATGTGTCACTACTGGAATATTATGAGTACATCAAGTTCACAAAAGATATTTTAAAAATATTTTAAAAGGAGAAAAAAAAAGAATCCACTTGCATGACATTCCCCACAGCTCTCCAAAATCCATTCCCTGACAATTAATTTCTAACCGTCAAGCGGAGAAATTCAGAGGGCAACCTAAAAACTACTAGATGAGATGAAAAATGCAATAAGAAGAAACTACAATTGGTATTTCAGTTTGAGAGTTTATGAACATCACAATCAAATATCAACTGTCAGGAGCAGAAATACTCGAGAAAAGTTTATCTTTAAGATATCAGAAGACGCTGAGGAAGGAAACAATGGATATTTTTAGCCTCCAAAAATCTAAATAATAAATCTCAATAAAACCTTAATAGATTTCGAAGTATGAAATTCTATAACTAGAAAAATAGCCAAAAAATTGTTTTATTAAATATGTTGGAAAGAAAGTTTATGGATAAAGTTTATAAAATAAAATTATATCGCTCACATGTTTTAAAACGTTTCCAAAAGTTTGTGATGAAATTTAGTGAAATAATAATGATGACATCATGTATTGAGCAGTTTTGCTTTATATGGGCAACATTATTGTTGTTGTTGTACGATACATGCATTCTAAATTTATGCCATGTGTTCAATACTTTTGTTTTAATGAGGTGAGGAATTGCAAGATGATAAATCAAAAATAGTAATAAACACTTGACTCTAGTTTAATAACAAAATAAAGCTTTAATATTCTTACACAATGTTTATTTATTTATTCATTTATTTCCTTTTCAGCATCCTGAAAAATGCTGAAAACATTTTTCAGGATGTAGTTATACTGAGTCCTCCCTGGCTGTACGTCATATTTAACTTTATTTTAACTTTATTTTTTGTGTTTGTTTGTGAGTGCATCTCCACTGGAGAACAGACGTCCATGCTCTGGAGCAACACAGGCCAAACGAGGCCCATCTGGAAACCATTGGCAGAAGCTGGAGCCCTGCAGCTATGAGGGCTTCTGCCCACTTCATCCGTGTTTCGTCTCTCCCTCTGTCTTTTTTTTTGTCTTTCAATGCATCTGTGTTTTTCCGCAAGTGCGCATATAAAAATGTAGGTTTGTGAAGTAGACAACCCTTCAGAGTGACGTGTTCAGCAGCCCTGCATATACAAAGAATGATTGACACAACGACCAAACGCCCAACGACTTACATCCTGGTAATGGGCAGCATCTTTTCCATTTTGATCCCAGAGGGAAGTGGTGGAGATTCTTATCATTGCAGCCCCAGAGACACTGAGCTGATTGTGTGTGTTTGTGTTGGCATGTCCGCGTGTGTTAGTGTGTGTGCTCTGAGGGCTGCGCTGTGTCCTCAGAGAGAGGTGGATGTAGCAGAGCCCTGAGGCCACAGGAAATCCACAGAGACAGACAGACTGAGAGAGTGAAGGCTGTCAGAGACCAGAGGAGACGATGACATAGATGGCAAACTGGTGGAGCGGAGCAGGATCTCCAGACTCTGCTGCAGTCCAGCATAATGGAAACGTTCAGGTTACAAGGTGCTGCTTTTCAACAGTTTTAATGCAAGTTAATCTGTAGGTTGCTTTTGATGTTGATTTCTTATTCCTGAATCTAACCTTATTCAATTTTATGTTACAGTACATCACCAAGGTTCTTGGTCAAACTTTCCAGTGAAATCTATTCATTGTTTATTTTTACTCATTTCTGTAACTTGTCTCTCTTTGGTCATCGTGTGAGTCAGACTCGTTTCCCAGTTGCTCCATTAGGTGGTCACTGTTTGATCAGCAAGCATCAGATCTGCTACAATCCTCTCCGACCTGACTTTGATTGTCCAGCCATTTCAATGTATTGAAGCTTTATGGGGTGAATAAACTATCTCATGCATGTTTCCCCTAATGAAAGCGTTGCTCTGTAGAGGAGACCTGCCAGACTTGTTCACAGACCTCCACCATGTATCTGTGGGACACTGTTCTCCACGCCCCCAACTTTCCTCCGTGTAGTTTTCTTTTTTCTTTCTTTTTTTATCCCTTTCATTTCGGCATATTATGATTTCATTCGGGCTGCTCCTGTGGCCTTTAACAGTTCACTTCCATTTGCAGTGTAGAACCTTCATGGCCCTGCGTTCTGCTTTCAGAAGACCACCCACGTACCCACACATTCATCCGCCGCCTCGCTTGCGCCCCACCGCCTGCAGGCCGCTTCATGAAGGCAGTAACTCACTGTCCAAACAGGAAAATAATCATACTTGCATCAATATTCCTGAGAGGAAAATAATCATATACAGGGGAGAAGAAGGGGGAAAAAAAAAACTGCAACAAAGAGTTAATCTAATATCCAGCAACTTTCCTCTCCTGTGAATGTATCAGATTAGGCGTTATCAGTTTGATTTTTGACAAATTCTTTCATTGCCTGTATTTTCTAGCAAAACGTATTTTTCTGTGTTATCTCAGCTCAATCAGTATCGACTTCAGAAGGGAGTGTGTCGCATGTTTAATGCTGTCCTGCTTGAAGGGAAAGATTCACTCTGTTCTCAAGTCATCTCAAACCATTTTGTAGCCTCTACATCCTTCATATCAAGATGCTGCCACCACCACGTTTCAACATGGGGACAGGGAGACGATCAGCGTTATCCTTTCCTTCCTTCATTCACGGTGTTCACAAGTTCGGTTGTAAACGCAACAAGTTCAGTTTTGCTCTTATTTGACCGGAACACCTTTTCTGTGTATTTGTTGTTTTTCCTGGACTGCTTGTAGAAACTCCTAATGTTTCTTTTAATTTCTTTTTTTCAACCATGTTTTGCTCCGGGCGTGCTGTGGCGGCACGACCCCACGTTTGGAGGCTTTGAGTCCTCGATGTGGCTGTCGTGGGTTCGATTCCTGGACCTGACGATATTTGCTGCATGTCAGCCTACTTTCATATAAGGGACACTAGAGCCCACAAAAACCCCCTGGAAAAACAAACAAACTATATTTTGCTCTTGTTGCTTTCCTACAAGGGTTAGCTCTGTGGAGGGAAACTCAAACAGTTTTGGGGATTAATGTTTTATACCACCAAACTGCTTCAAACTTCTCCAAGATGTTTTTTTCTTGATCTGCCAAATTTAACCAAAATTCCTTTTTTAAATTAAAAACTGTAAACTGTATCTTAACAGAAACACAATTTAGGTTTCATAAACCTAACAAATTGCCAAAAAAAAAAAAAAAAAAAAAAACTTTTTAGTTTATCTAAGCTTTTTTGACTTGTAAAAAGAATCTGATTAGATTAGATTTAATTCAAGTGAGATTACCCTTTTTCCATTAAGTTTTTTGTGCACATCAAAGCATGTGGCAGGCGAAGGGCACACACAAGCACATGCTCAGCCACCCACAGAGGATTTAAGAGACACAATGGATATCAGATAGATGGCAGATCCTCTAAAGCCTTAAAACGAAGCTCACAAATTACCCTCACCTCCTCCACTTCTTCAGAGGCATGTCCGCGTTCATTCGGTCCGACTCTCTCCTCCCGCCTCCCTCGTCTTCTGTCATGCTGCCTCTCGTGTTACTGTGTGTAGATTTTGTGGGGTTTACAAGACAGCTGAGTCTGGAGAAAGCCCAGGAACAGAGACAGGAAGACCAGAGAGCAGTTCCTGAAAAGGCTTTTCGGTGACATTGTTTTTACTGGCAGATGAGTGAGGGAAAAACGTTGCTCATGTACAGTAAGGTGCGCTAGTAAAAAATAAAATCTGATTGTACAGAAATTAGAACAGTCTCACAGGTTCTGCTTTAATCCTAGAGAATTTTCCCCTCAACTACAAAAGGACAAAAAAGTTGTACAGAAGTTTGTTGTAAAAAAAAAAACAACAACAACACAAACATGAGCTTTAAAATGGATCCATATACAAAAGAAAAAGAAAGTTAATGTGCAAAATATGTTATATTTTTCTTGACAGGTGCAATACCAAATAAAGCACATTTTATTTATTTATTTATTTATTTTCTGCATGGTGCTTATTTCCTAAATTGAAGTAATTGCCACATTGAGGAGTTTATTATGAGGAAATAATAATTTTCATCAAAACTACAATGATATCTGCATTATTTTCATTCTCAGTTTAAAGAAAAAAAGTATTTTCTTGTAAGCATTGTGTAATTTTCTCTATTTCATACTGAACATTTCCTATAAATATACATGCATTCTCATGACAAATCAAAAAATTTCTTCCATTGTGCACGTGTGTGTGTTCAAGAGAGAAAGTTTTGTGCGTACAGTGAATCAGCATGTATGTCAGTGTCACTTGTATGTTGCGATGCGTGTCTGCTTGGTGAGTCGGAGGGAAGACATAGAGAGAGCACCTTGTTAGGTAAACTGTTTGACATTCGCATGGAGGATGTGATAAACAGGAAGCAGGACCCCCCGCAGTGTCCCGCAGCCACACGCCAGGGTCACAGCAAACATCCCCAGCATAAACACGTCCGATACGTGAACATTTATAGTTATCAAGCCTGTCAAAGCATCAAAGGAAAAGCATGAAAGTTGTCTCCTTAGATACAGAACCAGATTTGGTGATGTCAGTCCCAAGCTTTGATAGCTTCGATTTTTCCTACAGTTTGAGGTTAGACTTGCCAGAGGATAAAAAATGAACAGCGCTTTCATGACAACATGCAGTGTTTATCCAGGGTTTTATGTTAAAGATCTGGGGTTTGTGGATTCGGTTCAGTTTATCGTACACCCCGCTCCCCATCGCTGTCTGACCTCTGAAGTTTCTTGTGTTTTGTTTTTATTTTTTCACTACTGTTACAGTGAAACTTGAGGGCAGAGTCACAGAGCGTGTATTAAAACAATTGTTCCTGTCTGGCTGGTACATCACTCTGCCAGTGATGTGGTAAATATTGTGCTTCCTGTCTCCTTCTGAACTCTCTGCGTAATTGGTTTGTATTAACCTTGTGACCCAGTTATTGCAGGCCCTGGCTGGGCTTACTTATTCAAATGCGGTATTTGTTTATAATCAAGAAAAAATATTTGTATATCTATTATTTTCCCCATCATTTTATTTCAGTAAATAACCAAATGAATATCATAACATTCTTTTTTAGTGATTATTGAGTGTAATTTCTTTTTTTAACATTGTTTTTTAGTTTTACTTGGTTGATCGTTTTTGTTGCACATTTTCACTTAAAACCTTCATAAATCAGATTTTGCACACGTCAAATTATAACCATGTAATAAAATTTACAATAAAACAGAAATTTTAATGGAATGTGTATAAAATAATTCTGGTACAGAAATAAAAGAAATAGAACTGGACTAATGTTGGATCCTGGACTTTATGAAAAGGAAAATAATTTGCTAAAAGTGGAATGCAAACAAAGATTGAAACAATAAAACTTTAATTATAGCAGAACAGGGTGGTTTTAGTGCACAGCCAAACAGCGGGGCTCAATACTGAACTTTGTGTCAGTCTCGTTCGTGCATCAATTCTCCGTTTGGTGACTGAACGTCATGGAGGAAATAAAGTTCAGTGAACTCTCACCCTCTGCAGCAACTGAAACAGCAACACTGCAGTGATTAAAAAGAGACTTTGAGGTTATCTCTTCTTGCTTAGTTGTTAAAAAAAAATTGAGTCAGCAACATAAGAATTGAAATTAAAGGGGGTAACTGTTTTATGAGAATATAAAATATTGCAACCCAGTCCTATTATCAGAAGTAAAGTGGTTGCAGTCTGTGCATGCGTGTGTTTCCAGGTTAAAGCTGGACTTGGTCGGTGCTGCTCAGTGGTTGGAGATACAGAAAAAAAATGAGCAATTAGGAAGCTCCTCAACAGCCCTCTACAGGCTGATTAGATTGCAGAGACGTGCGAACAGGCAGGAGTGTTAGAAAAAGCTGATGTCCTCTGGTTCCTCTTTGTCCCTTCATTTCTTCCCATTCAGTTCTTCCCAGGTCAGTTTCTGACCAAAGATCTAGTTGTAAAAAAAATAAAGTCAAATCAAAGCTAAACAAGTATTTTTAAAAATGAAAAGTTAAACACCTCAAATTTTTGTCTTTATTAAGAAAGGTATCAAAACTGTAATTTTAACAACATTGTTAGGCTTTTCTTAATTCTAACAAAATAAACTCCTTTGACAGATTTAACACCTGCAGGATTTAGATCTGAAAACATTCTGAAAAATTATATGTGAACTTTTGCAATGAATTGCTGTCCTACGGCTTGTTTCAGATTTTTAAGTTTTCATTAAAATTTTTACTAGTGTGAGAATAACACTTTACACTTTGTGAGGCATAAAAATAAAGCTTTTCAAAATGTCAAAGACAGGATTTCTCATGAAACTTCAGCTTCACTACTGGAAATACGCCGCAGGGCGATCAGAGCGATCAGAGCTATCAGAGCGGTGGAAACATTTTTACATCAGTGTTTTGAAAGAACTCATGATATCATGAAGTACTGGATATTTTCTGAAGTGTAATATTTGCCAAACGAAAAAAAAAAACCCAAATAAGTTGCCCTGTTAAAAAAAACAGGAAATATCCATATATATTTTAATTAAAACATTGTTTTTTGATAAAGTTAGAAGCTTTTAAGATTATATATATATGTTGCTTCATCTTATATAGCTTTTAATTTTTACAATGATCCAGAGCTTCTAACTTTTATGAACTTCAGAACAGCAGGAATGCAGCTTCATTGTTATTACACTAAAAATCAAAGACCAAAGATAATTCCTCTTTTCTTATCACACTCCAAGCAAAGTTATTCCTAAAATGATGCACAAGCTGCTTTTGCTAATTCTGAAGTTGTCAGTTGTGCCTTTTCATATCTTCTTAAACTGCAGTAAAATTTCACAGAATAAAATGCGACACATGAGCAGCAAAAATGTATGAACGCAGCCTCTTTTTCTAAAAAATCGACTCCATCTGCACTTCGAGCGTCTGCACAGCGTTGCACTCCAGGTTTGATGTTTCCAAGCAAAAACTCTGGTCGCATGTGTATTTTTGGAACAAAGTCAACATGACAAGTGGCCAGCAAACCAATTGTGAGCTCCTCTAGCCGTCCTCCAATTTGGAGGCCTGCACTTCCACTCACCCATCTGGACCTGTCGCAGTCAGACACGTCCAGTCCAAGCACAACATTTCTTTGTTTCCACTGAAACGGACCCTTTGAAAGTGCTGGCCGCTCCTCCATGAGCCTCGCAGGTTGCATAAAACCAGTCGGAGCTTGAGTGTGAGAATGGAAGTGTTCAACTTGTCTACAGACAAATGGTGCTTGTCCAACATACGAAAACTAATCGGAATTTTGCCACAGAGAATAAAAGACGTAAAAAAAGACCGTGAGACGATGTCAACAACCTGTCAGTACTTTGCTGCCTCCTCAGCCAAGTCTCCTATAAGCACTTCACATCTGATATGCTTAAGTGTAATTCAGGCTGCAGCAGAAAATGAAAGGCATGTCCTTTCATTCAAGGGATGTGTCATACGGCTTGTTCAAGGTATCTACTATCTGTGGCAGGAAAATGATGGGCTATTATGGACCATCCCTGGGGAGACGGTCAAGAAAGATATGAGTGGTATCTCCAGTCACAGAGTCCATGACCTTAATATGTAAACAATGGGAGGGATGATGCTGCAGAATTGTGTAGCCAGTCTGGAAAACTCCGTCATTCTGCTTTTAAAACATACAATCATCACAACTATATCTCAAGAAATGTGCCGTACACTCATTAACTATTTCTACGTTTTTGACGTAGCCTACATATATTTATATTTAACACAAGTCATATGAGAAAAATTTTAGAATTTTCTTCTACAGCACGTTTGGTTTATTATGAATTTTAAAACTGTGTAAAGTTTGCGAAGTTATGCTCAATATTATAAACCGAAGATATTTGATACTGATAAATGGAAAGGAAATATTTTAGAACTGATCAAAATTTTCATAACCCAAATTTCACTCTCAATATTTAGGGACTGAAATTGATTTTTTATTGAGAGGATCCTGTTCATTTGTAGTCACAAAATGAGGATGGAAAAGTTTGAGAAAGACTGCAGTTAGTTTTTTTTAAACACTGTGAGATTTATGCATGTTCTCAGGTAATTTAGAGATGAACTAATTTAGAATCCAAATGTAACATTTTTGTAAAAAGTAAAGTTACTCTTCTATTACTCAGGAACAGGTGCATGTATTCAGAGAATTATAATTTTTCATTACAATCACCAAACTGTGTGTATTTTATGATAATTGTGAATTGGACAGAAAACTATTTGTAGTTTCCACAAAGCCAAAGAAGAAAAACGCGCTTTGCAATTATGATCAAACTCTTTAAATAAATTACACTGACGTCTCAGGATGTACAGTGAAAAAAAAGTGTATAAAATATGAAAAAGTAACATATATTTGCAACTGAATTCATCTTTAGCTATACTTCTTAGACTCAGTGGCACTGGGGGGGGAAAAAAAATGACACAACTGCCATGTGAGGTTGAAAAAGTAATGGCAGTAGGACCACTTCACCTCCCGCCTGGGTGGTCCCTGTGAGGAGAAGTATAGAGGACAAGCAAACATTCAGATGTAAACTGTAAACCAGCTCCACTCTAAAATGAGCCAAATGCTGCCGGCACTGGCCACAGAAACAACATGAGACTACTGCGCTGACATTTGGGGAAAGACATAACAATAATGAGAGAGAATCTGACACTAAACCGTGGAGAGTCATACAAATGTGATGAGTCACTGAAGTTCTGAAATAGATTAGCATGGGGGGGCTGCTTCATCGTGCTTTGAGGAGCAGAGTGGTTGTTGTTGCTGTGAACTTCAGATACGGAGACCATTTAATAGCCTGCAAACTGTTGACTCTTTAATGACACCAGACAGCCACGTACACTTAAATGCACACATACACATCAAGTTAGAAGAAGTAGGAAATGACACAATTTGCTTGTGATTCCAACTGTCAAACATGAAAACGCTGACCCTGGCTGAAAAGGAGCAGTATAATCTCACAGCAATCAACTGTATGCTTAAAGCGGGCACTTTGTTGAGTCCACACAGCAGCAGCAGCTTAAAAGCCAGGTGAGCCCGAAGACTAGATGCCGGCCAGTTGGGGGGGGGGAGGGAGTCGACTTTAATGACAAATCCTCTCAAGTAGATGAACCAGAGAAATGTGCGTGTCTGGCTTTCTCACAGCCTCCCCTGGTCCTTTGAGAAGGAGGCATGTTAAACTGGTTAGAGGAAACAGGAGAGTAAAAGCTGGCAAAGCAGGCGGGCAGGCTCTCGTCATCCCTCACCACAGGAAATTAAGGCAAACAATCAAGAACCTATATCCTGTGCAGGAGACCACACTGCACTCAGATCAAAATAGTTAGCAGCAGCGTGTGTTTATGTGTGTTTGCGTGTGCACCTAAGAGTGGGTCAAAACAGGGAAGCCTTGAGTTAAATTATTCAAATAAATCAGAGTTCTCCAGCCTCTTAAGAGTGCAGTCCATGCAGCTGAATAAGTAAAATCAAACAACAATATAGAAATACATGCAGTGGACTCCCACCTATTTGTGGACTCACCTATTGGCAGATTTTATAGAACCTGACTCTAAATTATTTGTTGTTTTCATATGGTAAATCTGAATTATTTGAAAAGAAATGAAGCACACTGGTGCAGTGCTATTTTAAGCTAGTGTTTGCAAACCAGTCAATCTAGGAGTGCCGTTAATGTTAAGCACACAAAAGGCTTTAGAAACCGGACAGAGTATGCACTTTGCTGAACTGGAACTATATGCACGCCGCTCTGCAAGTGCTCCTGCCTTTTCAGCTTCACATTTTCATCCCTATCCTCTCCTCATCGTTTCCTCTTCACCTTCGAGTCCTGCCCCCATAATCTGTCCACTTCCCCTGGATTCTTATGTCCTCTGCTCTTCCTCCTCTGCCTCCCCCTCGGGGCTCTCAGGTTACCACGCATCGCTGCTCCAGACAAGAGAGGGATTCTTTCAACGAGCAAATTACAGGCAATTAGGAGCCAAAAGGATAACATTTAGTGCGCAGGGGAAGGTCGCAGCACGAGGATGGAGGGGCGTGATTTTGGAACACCCAGGACCTGCATGGGGAGAGGAGGGCTGAGAAGAGTGTGTGGGAGTGTTTGTGTTGTATTAGGTGTATGTATACATGTTTAAACAATGTGCTGATAAGTACTGCTCAAATCCTGAATCATGCGTGGTCATCCACCAACCTCCTCGCCTGCGTCACGCTCTGCAACTGGAAGAATTTGAGAGAGTGACTGCAGCAGACGCATTCAGACTCCAAGATCCTCCACAAACTTTTACAGCTTTATTGCTGCAGTGATCTGCACTTTCTTAAAGTTGGATCCAACTTTAAGAAAAGAAGGAGGTGATTATATCTGAACTAGATGAATGGAAAAATGTACGTCAGCATCTTTGCCAGGCAGTGATTCCTTGAGACGTCCCTTCCATCAGACGTACCACTTCTCCTTGCAGAGCAATCGCCGGACGAGAGGCAGGGTGTGCCGTGGGCAGGTCACCAGGCCATCGCATGGCAACATAGAGACACAGAGACAAACAAAGACAAGCGCAAACTCACACCTAAGGACAATGTAGAGAGAGCAATTAATCTAAAAGTTATGTTTCTGGACAGTGGGAGGAAGCCAGTGGAAACACGCAAATTTCATGCAGAAAGATCCCAGGCCAGGATTTGAACCACAACCTTTTTGCTTCAAGACGACAGCGCTAACGACTTTTCAGCTCCTGAAGCACCTCAAACAAGTCCAGTTATGCTCCTTTAGCTGTGAATGAATTATACATTTGGTTTGTGCTCCTTCCGAGACAGTGACCTAGTTATGTAATTCACCCAGACGACTTCATTTATAACACGGACTGGAGAGTTTACAAACAATTAGATGTCCGAGCTCCACTGCACAATCAGTGTTCTGTCTTTGAAAAGAACAGATACGCTGCATCAACATGGGGGGGGGGGGAGTACAGGAAAAGTGGGGGAACGTGTGCAAAAGCTGTTGCTCTCAAGCTGAAGCAAAAATGAGGCCTGGAGGAGCCAACATCTTAATTCCAGGCCCATCATCATAATCACAGCTCCATCGCAAAATGGATTTTGTCAGGGCATGCCAAGTCTACTAAGAGCTGCTGCAGTCAAACATTAAGCAGCTGCTCTTGCCTCCAACTCTCTCTACATCACTGAAACACGCAAGGTAAAACACACACATGCGCGCACGCATCAACAACATCAGCACACGTACAATGCTTTGCAGAAGCTAAACATTTGTCATGTTATAAAATATACTGAAGCCTCGACCTTCAATATATTTCATTAGAGCTCTGTGAAATATGGCCATCGCATCTTTTGGACAAGTTGAAATTAACATTTTTGGCAATTTTCTTTGCTAAATATCTCAAACTCAGAAAACTTTGGCTGGAAAGATTCTGTGAACATTTCAAGTTTTTTCATAGATTTCTAGTTATTTCATTGTGGTTCTGGCTAAATGTTTAAAGGGACACTATTTTGTAAATTCAACTTTTTTGAGCTTTACATCATGTTCTGTTATTCCCTCATCAAAAACATACTTGGAGAGTTGCCTTAAGTCTTTCAAGTGTGTTTGAGAAATTGTTTGGTCTCCCCTGGTAACCATTATGTTTGCAGAAATGTTTGCTCTCACTACAGGCGCTGCCTTTTCCACACAGCTCCTCAGCTGAGCTTCTGCCTCACAGAGCACCCTGCCCCACTCAGCTCCTTCAGACTAGCCAGTAGCAATTAGCAAACACCAGGTGAAATTGCACATCTGCAGAGCTCATCATACAAACCACTTCTCATTAAAATGCTAAAGGCTTAATAGAGGAATGTTGTTGTGACGATTTGCTTAAGACGGAGTTTTGAAGAGAGGAACTTTTAAAGAGACAGAGGCCCAATTTCAATGTGTTAAATTGCAAAACATAATTTTCATAACTACTGCAGGTAACATAGATACTCGATTGTGTTATAAAATTGCAGAAAAACTGCCTCTTTAAGGCTGTTGTTCCAGTGGAAGGTGAATCTTCTGTGCAGTTTGGAATCTTTAGCAGGTTCTACTCCAGGACCGACCCGTGTCCAGCTCATCCAGCTTTCTAGTAGTTCTGGCCAGTTTCCTTTTCCCTGCTAAATGTTGCTAAATTCCCACAGCATAATGTTACCACCACCTTGTTACTCTTTTGTCAGACTAATAGGCAGTTCATCTAATGTGATGTTACATATTTAGGGAGAAAAGTTCAGTTCTGGTCTAATCTGACTAGCGTAGCTTGTTGATTGTTGTGTCCACCTTTAGTGCTTGTGTCTGGCGTGTATTTCATACGAAGTCTGGAACTAGTTGGATTAGCTCTGCATCCCGTTACATCTAATGGTGGTGACATGTGCTGCAGTGATCTGCATTTTGCAGCAGCTGCTTATGTTGCGTTTGAGCGTGAACTTGTTGCTCGTACCTGCCGCCTCTCTGCTGGCTGGGAATGCTGGGAATGCTCGTCTCTGACCCTGCGCCTTCCTTGTCCCGAGTGCCCCGCCCAGTTCCGGAGGGACATTGATGGGGAGTGGTTGGGGTGGGGGTGAGCGGTTAGTGACAGTTCAGTTACACTCACCAGAACCCGCCGTGTTCTGTCGCAGAGTGGCATCGCCCACCCTCAGTGCCAGAGAAGGGAGTTTATTTTCTTAGGTCCGGCTCTCCCGAGCGCTCGCTGCAGAGGACCACCGAGTGCGGGTCCCTTTGGCCTAAGCCTCTTCTACTCCAGCCGGAAATAGATTTATTGGGGATGAGGGGAATGAAAAAAAAAAAAAAAAAAAAAAATACTTGTGACCCCCACTTAACTTGAAGTAAACACATGACTGTGGTAGTTTAATCAAAAGTGCACGGCCTGCTCTAACTGTGAGAGCAGCAGGGTTATGGGAGTGCTGCACACAGGTTGTGCCCTCGGTAAGACGGAAACAACACATCCAGACACTTTAAGATTTTCCTCAGAAATAAAATAGAAACTAGGCTCAAACTCTGTCTCTGGATGAGAAGGTTTGGCGTAAGATTGCATCACGGCATGACTCAGATGGTACAGAACGTGCTCCTGCTGAGGGATTAAAACACACACTAGAAATATCCCACATTTGTTTGACATCACATTTATTTACAAAAAATAAAGCCTCAACCACTTGTGTGGCAATCATGTTGAATTCATTAAAACAGGCAATTTGTGTTTTGAAAATTTGAATGTGAAATTCTTTCCGGGATGAATGGATATCAACAAGAAAGATCCAATAAAAAAAATAAGCCATACCAATGTGGCAAGAATGGTTCATATGAATTTTATGTATTTTTCCTAAGTGGCCTTTGAGACTTGATATTTTGATGTTTCTAGTTTTAAAATCTTTAATAGGCAGGTGAACAATAATGTTATTGAAACATGATTAAATCTATAATTGTAGGGGATTGTCCTGGTTTTGGAAAATGTTTTTAATTGAACTACTTCTTCTTAAGTTGAGCCTCTAATAATTCAGAAACACCCATCCATTCGCTGTTCTTTGAATTCTATCCAGCTTCCTCCAGGTTGCAGAACAATTCAATAACAATGACTTGGTTTTCAGTTGCACCTTCCTGCTCTGCTTCTCTGTACCCTGGCCTTCTTCTGACCTCTCCACATCCTCCTGTTTCTCCTCACTTCCTGACATCTTCCTGGTGACGAACTCAGTCAACACAGAGCTTAGTGTGGACGCAGACAGATGTCCTGTGTATCTGAAAAACCGCGCTGACCATTTTACAGAAAGATCCGAGGATGTGCACACACATCACTGGCCACCCTCGGCACTAAATAAACAGCCTCGTGCTCCTCGGGGGTGATGGCAAACACGGCTTCAGAGCTTCGACCAGCTCCGCTCACAGGGCAGCGGTTGTGTGGGGCCTACGACTGGCCTTCCTGTCTAGACCTGTGGAGATGGGGTTAATGAAATTCTTAACGCTGTCTTGAGTGTTGGCTGCGGCATCCATCCTCGGTTCGTTCCTCCCGAAGCAGACCATCACACCTCAGGTTGCACCTTTGTCTCCTCCATCCCACCCCCTCTCTCTGTTTCCCCTCCGCCCTCTGCCGCCTCCAAACACTGAAGTACCCGCTCATTGTAAGTCTGGATTTCTTCCCCCACGTTTCTTACGCTTTCACGCGTGCGCTCCGTCTTTCCATGGAGGAGCACCCTTTATGAGACAGTCTAAGAATAAATAGTGGTCAGCAGTTCAACGCCTTGGCTCCAGCAGCTCGGTAAATACGGATGACTGGACCCAGGCAGGGGGAAAATGTGTGAGAGTCTAAAACAGCGGGCGCACAGCTCTGCCAGCGAGAGCACCTGGACGGTGTTAATCACAGTTTAACATAAACAGCACTTCAAAACAACTCTGCACGCACACGACCAACTGCGCATGTGCCCAAGCTTTTCCCATCATATGTAAGGAGCCTTTAATGTTGGCCGGTACAACACTTCAATAGTAAATTGTGGGGTTATTAAGACCACACATTTTGTTTCCTTCTCTTTTTTTTTTTGTCCCAATTAAAAATTATAACATTTCTGAGGATTCATAACAGAATTCATAAAACTGCATTTAAATACTGTGCTAATGGGCAAAGCATCCGATCATTATGAACTTTTGCCACTCAAAACCTTTCAGCTTTGGTCATTTCATATCAGACTTTATTTTATGTTCACAGTTTAAAAGAATAGAAAAATTAAACTGACAGGAATAAATTTGCGCTCAATAATCATGATACTAACATTTCCTACCCCGATATCCTTACAATTCGAAAATCACCCATTTAAGTTTAGGTCTCATATTAAACTGCTCCTATTTTTGAATCAGCTGACACTGTGATAATCAGAGCGCAGATGTTGTAAACATACACGTACAAACAAAGACTTGCAGCCACACGCACATTTAAAGTGAAGTAGACTGATTCCGTTGCACGTTTTTCACAGGAATTCTTTCTTTTGTGCAGCAGAGCTTTTTAGCTCGATCTTGTGGCACTTGGCCATCCAGTAATTTATCTCTGTGGATTTTGGACTCATGCACACTGTCACTTAACATACAGCCAGCACCGTAATAAGTAAACACACGCTGTCAGACATCAGCCCAACAGCTAAACGTCTCCAGGCCCTCCAACGCGGGGGACTCTTCGTCTGACTCGAGTATCAAGCTGGGTCTGCTCGAGTGCTTGTCGAGTGAAGAGGAGCTCCGCAATGACAACAGCCATGCTTTATTGCTCAGTATTTGGCCTGGGATAAACATGGAGGGGGGGGGAAGGGTTTTCTATGTGTCTCTGTATCAGTGTTTGTGCTTATCAGTCTGAAGAGAAAGATGTAATATCTGTTTAAAGCCTCTCGGTGAAGGCGGGCCACACAGCGGGCCTGCTGGTTGTTTCATTTAATCTTTCACAATCTGGCTTCCCTCTCATAACTGCAATACTTAACTTTTTTTTTTTTTAATGTGCTCAAATTTCCATTCATATATCAACTTTATAGAATGACAAAATACTTCAGAGTGAGCTGCTCTTGAATAGGGGATTTAAAAAAAAAAAAATCTTATGAATAGCCGTTCTCAAGCATCCTCGTCGCGCTGATGCATTTTAGTAAGAAATGAACATTTTAGGATTGAAGCTTTTTGTATGAAGCTTTGTTTTTCTGTCAGTCATCATAATTTGTCTGGCTATGTTAGTTATTTTATTTTTTCCATAATATTCCTTTAAAACAGTTGTTTTCATTCTGGTGTTAAAATCCCACAGCCTGACAGCGGCAGGCTACAAGCTTTAACCACAACAGCTCTGATTTTAGCACAGGAGGCTAAGCTGATGAAGTGAGACAGGTTTAAAGAGATGTATCATCATATCAGGTTTGTAGATACAGAGAATAAACCACTATGAAATAATTTATGCTCAAGTAGGTCATGGTAAAAGAAGAAACTACTTCATCTCTGAAGGAGCTGCAAGTATTTTCTCTTTTTTTCCCCATCAGATCCAGTAGGCATTTTATTTTATGCCCTTTTACAGAGAAACTTGGAGTGAACTTGCAACCTTAATTTTATGGGAGGCACTGCAGTGGTCATTCTTCTCCCGTGGAGCCAGCTGGAGGAGCTTGACTCCAAGCCCATTACCGCTCAGTACAGCTGTGTTTCTGCCAGACAACAAACCTGATCCATAGCACATTTCCAGCTCCCCCTGACTCGCTTCTTATCCTTCTTTTGCAAGGCAGCACACACTGAGCAACTGCGTAGTGCAAACCCGGATTTTCAGTAACTGGCTCACCCATGGCGACCTGTTCAGTTGTGAAACTCCAGACCTTCCTCCGCTTGCTCACTCATTGATTAACTCAGAGAGTGTTTGGCCATTAGGGTCTGATCTGCAGAAATCAAACCAATATGTGAACTTTGTGATTAGTGTCAAAAGTATTACAACGCCTTTCACTCAGAAGCCAGGTCTCAGTGCATTCCATTCCTGCTCCCCATATCTCTGGCATGAAATATAAATACCCTCCAATAAAGGAGAAACGCAACGGAGAGAAACAAGGTGGGGGTTATCGAGCGCTTACATATTTTCCATGTCATGTTCAAGAACACATCATTGAGGAGCAACCTTTCTTCCAGCTTGAACACACAAAAACACACAGCGTAACACACATTCGGTTGTGAAAATATTTCTCCATCGTCAAATATTTGGGGGCTGTTAGGAAAACACGAGGCTCCACAGCAAAGAGATCTGTAGAGTGGTCTGCCCTTTACCTGTTTCAATGACAGACCTCCCTGAAACCCACCAGCTGCCATTCACCTGTAAAGGCCACCTCACTTCATAAATGTACGTCAATTCACCCAAAGGGCAAAAGGGACCAGCACAAAAGGCTTTTTCCCAGAACAGACTTTGACGCTGAGCCCCAGCCAAACAAATCGCTGCTGTATCATTATCACCACCCAAAAAATGTCAAAACCAAGGACAGGAAGGAGGAGGGAAGGCAGGGTTACAGTACAATGGCAGTGGTGTCTGAGTGGCGGGGAAAGAAAAGAAATGACTTTCACCACACCGAGTGAGTGTCTGGGACCCGGAGACAGCAAGATGGTCGTGCCGAGTTGTCTGCGTTCAATCTTTAAATGAAATTATGACATGATGAAAACTAATTACAGTTACCTTGTTAGGGCGAATTGTTAAAGCAGCCTTCATGGGAATTAAAATCAGGCTGCAGCAGTTTTATCCAGAAAAAAAAAAAATACAGCAACTTAAAAATAGCATTATTGGAATTACATTCTGCAGGGACGAAGCCACTGAATCTCAGCAGAGCTTATAGGTGAGACAGAAAGAAAGAGAGGAAGAAGGAATTATGTATTCATTGTGTCTTCACTTCATTACCCTCAGTACTGGGTAATGAATAAGCATGTGTTCAATAAGCATGTGTTACATTTGTTCACTTTCCACAAAGTGGTTGATGTTAATTTCATCTTCATATTACACATACATTTAATCATGTTAATTGCCTGTGAAACTGCAGTGAAGTTGAGCAGTACCCCTGCCTCTCTGAAGAGGGCGTCCAAGAGCCCTTGGTCCTGCATGCAGCCTCTCTGAAGGCAGTGAGGATAATGCTCCTCTTCTGTGCAGAGACGGTTGGTTAGCATCAAGAACTGACTGACTTTGTTTAGTCTCAATTACAAAATACCAACAAACTCTATCTAAGCTCACGAATCTTAACAGGACTTGCGACGTAAAATTAAATTGAAAATAGTGGGACTGAAATGAAAGAGACTGATGCATCCAAGTATCCTGGAGAGTGATACCTGGGTGTGCTTAGGTACCAAACACTAAATCTGACGCAAGAGGAGTAGTCCCAAACTTTTGTTTATGTAGAGACAAAAATCTCTGCATAAACAAAGCGAAACACCTGAAACTCCATCACAATTACACATAATCTGGAGGGGCAAGGAAGCATCATTTCTGACCTCAAATTAAAATTTTTGACGTAGCAATTTTTCCCTAAGGACAAAGAAAACGAAACAATCTAAATTGCAGCATCACAATTGAGATACGATATCATGTATCTCTGAAGGCAGAAGCCAAGCAGGAAGTCTGCGATAGGAGCAAATTGTTATAAGGAAGGAAATGTTTAAGTCCAGAGGCATGCTAGCTGCTAATCCTGTCATAGCTCTCCTCTCAAGACAACTGAAGGGAGTCTTAACATTTTGCTCTTTGTACAACTTCTTCCGTTTTTTTTTTAGATTTTTAGAAAAAGAAAACATACAATATAAATGTATGACACAATAGCACACAATATAAAGCTTTTCTTTTCTACTACAGTGTATGGGGTCTTTGAAACTTCTCTGTTAAAATAAAACGTGTGCTAAGGTTATAACCAAGCAGAGGGTTCCACTCAGTGAAACTATTGCAACTGCAAAGAAAAGCATTGAAGAAAAATGTTCCTAGATTTGGATGAAGACAACACTCTTTGTTTTATTTTGTTATGTCTTTCATTATCAAAATGCTCACACCTGCCACAAGTGGGTCATGACGTGTGTGGACACACGAGTGGAGCATACGTTCCTACCACAAAGTAAATGCAGAAGGTTTTTGTGTGACTTATTTTGCTGTTGTTTGGCTTCGTGTGTTTTGGAAATTAGATAATATCATGTTGCTCACATCTGTGGAAACAAGACAAAGGAAGGTGGGAGTACAATGGGAATAATTTGTCAAACAAGATGTAAAAATGTCTCAACATGTTGCTCCAAATGTAGTGCTGAACAAAACTCACAAAAACCGGTAAAGGTGTTTAAATTATTTTTACAATTTTAAAAATTTTGTTTCATCTAGGCAGATGCCCAGGGTGAGAAAATTTACTTAATTTGGATTGTTTAGGGGCAGCAAAATGAAATAATTTCTGAACGTGTTTTGCAAGTTTCCATTGAGATTTTAAAGAATTAAATCTTTGGTGATTGGCTCCAAGTCGTTGAGTTTGGAAAGACTCCTTTCTATTGCGCTAATATTCTTCCACCTCCACCAATTTACCATCATATAGGATAAAGTTAAGAAAAACCTGATGAAAGTTTACATTAAGCCTAGATCTGCCAGCTGCACAGATAAGCCTAGGCTTAAATGTATGATAGCCCTGCACTGGCTTCCTGTTGAAAATATAATTTGCTCATTTATTTCTTAAATAACATCATTAAATAAATAATGATATGAAAAAAAGACTTCTTAATCAGAGACAACCTATTTCATTCTCATTTGGATGTTAACTTTTAATGCCATAACTCAACCCATTGGGCTAAGGTTTCATAATTTAATTAAAAACCACATGAAAGTAAATTCCAGTTTAAATCAGGATGAAGTTTTAAATGGATTTTTGTGAAAAAGTGCAGGTTCAGGCTGTGACTCTGTCATCTTGATGGGCCACATCTGTACCTCCACTGCCATGCCTTGAGATCACCAAATATGGACATTTTCATGCATTAACATGTACAGTCCACTTCTTTGCAATGGTTCACAAAGTTACCTCCACCCAAAAACTAAGTCCCAATGTTGCAGCAGAGTTTTGTGAACATACTGTTGTAAATCTGAGTTGTATGCTTCCATACAGACTGAAGAATCAAAAGCATATCAATAGGTCAATTGAGCAAAGGAAGAATTAAAATAGTTACAATAATCTTATTTTTAGCGATATTTTAGTATTATTTCTGTTTTGCAACGACTGAGGCAGACATAGACAGCTGAAAATATGTTTTCAGATTATTATCATCTCTTGGAGCTTCATAAGTCATATTGAGGTACAGTACCAAGCACAATTTGAAAACCACAGATGTAAACAACAGGCCCCTTCAGAAAAAAATCATGCATTCAATCAAAGAAATGCATTTAGGAAAGACACAAGGAAGAAATATACAAGCAAGTATTTGCTTGTTCCAGCAACGTCAAAAATAAATTTGACAACTTATTTGGTTGCACTCGCTGATCCAGGTTATTTTTATCAATATTTGCTACAGTTCATAGCTGAACTTACTTTCAGCTATGCTGTAGTATTTCATCCCAGAGTGAAAAGATGCACATGTGGGCTGGAGTCCTGCAGAGGTCTGGAGCTCCTCTCTCCACAGATTTAGTCTACGAAAGCAAAAGACAACAGACTGCACATCTGGACTAAACCACCATTGGTGTCATCCGCTTGGACACTGATCCAAGGCACATCTATGCCTGTGTGCCATATAGGAACAGGTCAAAATAGTACAAGTGGAAATAAGGACTGTGGCAACAAAGACAGTATATCTATAAAAATTCAAATTTCCAATCCAACGATATGCTTGAGAAGTTTTGGTCTAGTTTTAAATCCCACCATAACACATAAACAGCTATTTTTAATGATGTGCTCTGAAATGTGGGCTCTACTAGCTCTGCTGTTTAAGACCTCACAGAGAATCATGACACTGTTTTACCTCGTCTGGAAATGTTTTGGGGCATTAAGAACATCGAACTGCAATGGTTACAGTCGTATTTGTTGAAAAACAGCTTCTCCATTCATGTTGGCCAACATTCTTAATTGGCATCTTCTTTTAGCACCAAAAATCTTTTTTCTGTATTTTGTTTTACCACTGAGATAAATAACGAGAATACATATTAGCTCCCTTGTTTTCTCACGATCGACATATCTCACTGCTCATTCAAGCTAATCTCTCTCCTTCAGTTCATTCGCTGCAAAATACATTCACATTTTACACATTCAGTCTTAAAAGGAAAAAAGGAAAAACGGAATATTCATAAATTATTGTATTGAGTTTTAGATTACTTGCAACAGGGTTAGAAAACCTTTAGCTCATTTCTGTCAGTAATCAGTTTACTTTTTACCTTGGCTTAATTTTTTTGTGAAGATTGCTAATGCAGACTGGTTTCAGCTAAGGTCACTGTCAAAGGTCAAGGTCTATTTATCCCTTCAGGAATTGGAGACGAGGTTTACGTCGTGACCACATTACTTGGGTTTTAGCTTCCTGGCTTTCAAATTTGTTAAAAAGTCCTTTTGGAAACTTGATTTTTTTGATTGTGTACGATCACACTACTAATAAATCACTGATGTTCTCAAACCAGCAACTTTTGCAAGTTCTTAGGTCCTTTTCAGCTTTTGTACCCAAGCTTTGGAAATTTTTCCGCTTCATATGAGATCTGTCCAGGATTATGAAGAGTCAAAAACGCATGAATAAAACACATTACCCAGACATTTTGCCTGCTCTGAATATAAAACAATGGCTTTAAATGAATTGTACAATAATTAAAATGCCTATACCTGTATTTTGTTGTTGATCAAGTTACTTTTATTTCATTGTGGTTCGACCATAATATTTCTGTTTCATATTTAAAACGTATCTTTATGCATAGGTCTGTGGATTGTTGCAGTAATATTGTGACGAGTACTGACAAGGTGTTAGGGGGTCGTAAACAGATATGGAGCAGAACGGACTCTCATGGTGCAGCTCCTAAAAAGCTGTTCACAGTTCACTTCTCAGAGGACCCCAATTCCCGCTTCCCTTGATAGATTTTTGTTTCTCTGTGAGTCTCCCACACTCGCCTTCGTCTTCTGCGAATTTTCAGAGCAGTGACTTGTGAACGCATTCAAAACTCTTGAACTTTTTCACATTGGGTCAATGACAACATGAAACACTGACGATCGACTAAAGTGTCATCACAAAGAACTACTTTCAGGAGAAGCTGAAAATAATGCATGATGTCAAAGAGAAATTAAATGTAACTCATTAATTCAAGACTCTTCAAAGAGTTATTGAGCGGTTGTGGGAAGGAAGGGTCTAATGTAGTGGTCTGTTTTACAGGAAATTTGAAGAAGCCTCTGACTGAAGACATTCAGAAGTCACCTGGGATCACGATGAACCAAATTGCTCTGTGAAGGCCTCGCAGGTTTGCTAGAGAAGTTTAAGGAACAAATAGCATCACAAAGACTGAATGACATCAGTCAAGTCAGAGATAAAGTTGCGAAGAAGTTTAAATCTGATCGGAGATCTGCAGCAAGCCTTAAAAATTGGAAAAACGCTGAACGAACAAAGTCTTGTTTTTAACTCATTTTACCTCCTTTCACATCCACACAAATTCCTGCAGATTCAAGACGGTTGTTATAAGGCTTCGATGTTTTCCGTCACCTGTTTTTCCTATTCCTGACTGTGACAGATGAAACGTGGGAGCGAAGGAGCATCCAAAGTCGCACGTGATGGCAAAATTCCAGCAGCTTCACTCGGATGTCCCCTCTTCCTGCTATTCTATATGTGTCACCAGGCTTTCTACAGGAGTCTTGTTGGCGAGAGACTTGTAATGCCACACTCACACACTCTCGTTTCACACAAACACCTAAGCACTGGAGTAACACACACGGTTTGCAAACTGACATGGACATTTCAGGGGGGACCGTTCACAGTGTCTGCGTTTGGATGACCGAAGGGTTGCGGCTGGACACCTCTCGCTGTCTGCGTGTCGCTGTCAGCCATGGGAAACACGGCGGCGCAGGAGGGCTGTGGTCAGGGAGTGACGTGATGGGAGAGCATGTGTTTCCAGTGGAGAAGTTTAACCATGCATGCTGTCATGCTCAAAGACCTGTGGAGGAAATTCTCGGCACCCTTTGGCCTCTTCGTGTCCCAGGTTTTAGAAGAGGTGTACTCCAGATGGCCAAACATGAGCATATGCCTGGTATGTCATATTCAGTTCAAACTGTTAACATTCAGTGTTTACCTTATTCGTCCTCCTTATTTGGCTTTTATTCTGTTTGTGCAAACACTCTTTGGCAATCTGTTGGAGCAATAAAAGTCCCCATGATTGTCTTGCAGCTTAATAACGCCAGCAGGAGTGATTCATTCAGTTTAACTGCGAAGGTTATGACTTCCCCCTGCTGCTTTCTAAATATAAGCCTGTGATAAAATCATCAGTCATTTATATTTAAAAGTAATCTGCGTTTTAATTGTTCCCATTCCACCACATGTCGGTTCCCTCTGACAGATATTATGAATGACTTCAGTGCTTAATGGACTGTGACAATCCTTCTGTCATCATAGAGCGATATGTCTTTCCATTCTTTCTCCTTTTTTCTTTCCTTGCCTCTTACAGAGTGTTTATTTCTCTCCCTGTCTCCCTCTCTCCTCCCCACGCTGCTTTTTGCCCTCTGATAGAATTAGGGATTATACGAACCGTGGAAATTGCACTTCCTAAAGAAACTGCTATTAAACAGCGGTCGCTAGAGAATGTAGCATGGAATATTCTGAAGAGGTAAAAAGGCTGTTGACTTGAAGTTCTGTTGGCACACAAGAAATTATCCATGATGTCAGTAGGTTGGTGAGAGTTTGGGGTCAGTTGGATGTGCAGGTACAGATTTCTTTAGATATAAGCAATCAGGTCCTCCCTGTAAGAGAACAGATACACAACTGGAGGATCTGTAGTAGAAGTCTAATGAGGAAAATGAGGAAACCGTTTGGCAAAAAAATAATAATTTGAGATTCAAAACATCAAGAGCTACCTGTGGAAGTAATTTAGATTCATTATCCACCAATCCAGTATTTTCTTAAGCTTAAAATTAACTTTTAAATTTGGGATTTGTATTTGAATCTGTGGAATACAGCAATTGTCTGCAGAATAAATAAAGTGCATTTCAATCAGACCACTTTAACTGCAAGGTTTGATTTTAAGTGTCAATTTTACGCAATTAAATAATGCAGTAATTATTATTTTCATGTTTATGCTCCTTATTGCACACAAACAATGAAAATGGAGATGTGCAGACGCAGAAAATGCCTCCCTACAGTGTGAGAATGTATCTGTCATTTCTGCTGTTCAGAACTGAAACAACACATTTCAGTGGAGAAACTTGTCTCCACTTTTACCTTTCAATATACAAATTGCTTGCATAAATTTACATTCAGACGTTCCACTATAAGGTTTTTTTATTTTAATGAATTTTTTTGTTAAATCTCTTAAGTGGTATCTCCTAGTACTGTCATTTTAATTTTGCACTGTTTCTCAGTTTTATTCTGAGAAATAAAACCGATTCATTTGTCAAATTAAAGATTTGTTTTCCTGGAATATTTTGTTTGTTACATTTGTTTCGCATGCAGGAGCTTCCATTCCGATGCACTTTATAGTATATTTAGGAAAATCGGTAAACGTTCACTTTGGGCAAAACACTAAAACACATTCTTTAGTCGTCCTTCTTTTCTATCGCCGATGCTAGTTCCTAAAGTCCTTTATTTTTCCTCACAACGAAGGTCTTCAGAACAAATACATACTGAAACCAGCTGTTTATTTTTGGAATGGTCTGTGTTAAATCTAATTTGTGTAGGATGGGTGCTGGGAGACCCAGGAATCCCCTGCAGCTTTGGAGGAGGAAGAAGAAGAATGTGACCCTCAGAGGTCAGTGGTCCCCTCTCCCAGGTTAGAGGGGCTCTTGCACTCGGACTGGACAGGGGTCACAGGTCAGCAGGCTCACTCATTCAGCTCTGCGCTGGCGCCTGGCGGCACAGCCCTCAATTTGTAAAGCAGGAGAGGGTGACCCCAAAGGGCCTCTCCTGGCTTCCCTGGCCAAACATAGGTCTTAAACACTACCAGCCTCCCCCTGATGCGCCTCGTCTTCCCATTAACTCCCTGCTCCACAAACCAGGACCCATCAGTCTAATGCACACGCTCAACACCAGCCCAGCCTTAATAAGAGGAATTACCCCAGCAGGGGCTAAAAATCCAGGAGAGGGGGGAAGCATGTACGCTGTCATCCCTGCCTCATTACTTTGTGAGTTTACGTAGGATCATATGCTGCTTGCATAGTGGCATAGTGGCGGGTCAAGGATGCTTAACTCCTTGACCCTCTCTGTAAATAATTTGATTTAGATAATGCAAAACTACCTTCTTACACCACCACCTAAAACTACAGGATAAAAGTTCATTTGTGCTCAGTTTTAATGTTTCTGGTAAGACATTTTTCACATATTGAAAAAATATTTCCAGCACATTTAGCCTCTTGTGATAATGGGTCCCCACGGTGATGCTAATCTCTGCAGGACTGCGCTGTGGAAAAAGCAAAAGAAACACTGAGTAGATGACCGCCTGGCTCTGAGTAAGCTGCCAGTCTGTCTCTTTCCACTGATGAGACAGACTGAACTGATACTGACTGTTACAGAGAGACCAATTATCCTGACCAATGAGAACAGGCCTCTGACAGCATAATTACAGGCAGCTTTACCCTGCAGCAACCATATGCCTGGCTACAGCCACCAGTTACCCAAAAGTCTGGAACCAGAGTCAACAGAAAAGTAGAGATGGGACAAGTGGGTTGGCCTCAATTAATTCACCAGGACCAAGTCTCCTGTCTTGTCCTATACATGAGGGGTTCTCCATGCTCCGCTATTAGCCTGAACTGGGGCCTGATTTGGCCCAGCTGGAGGAAGCAGGCCATCAGAGTTCAGTTGGTGCAGACAGAAGTAAAGTAAACAGCCGTGGTCACTGGGCAGGCCGTTAGCAGGCCTCGGACAGATGAGCAGGGGGCGGGAAGACCACACACATACACTTACAACCAGACCACACAGGGGCCAGAGCACAGGGGCCTATACACGCTAGCACACGCCCCATCGGCAGGGTTCCCCTGTGGGCAAAAACACACTGCAGGTCACAGCGAAGCGGCACGCAGAAACAACAGACTGGCACAGACCTGGGCTCAGTGAGCCTGGATGAACCCTGACACGGGCCTCTGCGTGAGAGAAGAACCGGCTCGCCCGACCCGCTGACTGCAGACTTAATCCCTTTTAGACAGCAGCGCCATAAACACAAACAGGAAGAAAATCACAAGTATGCTGCTGTTTCCCAGCCAAATCTTGAAGGGCAGTGTGCAGAGCGAGTCCACCTCAACGGTGGAGGAGCATTTTCAGCTCTGACGAAACACACATTTCCTAGGAGATGGGTTCAAAATTAAAAAAAATTAAATCGTCTTTGGAAAACTGAAGTTTTCTCTTGTCATTAATATGATATATAACATGATGTTATATGTTATTATGCCTAAAATTTGGACATAAAGCAACATTTTTTCTTATATGAATTATCTGTTTTAATGAGTACCATTAATTTTTTGTAAAAGAGACATCTTTCTGTTGATAGTAAAAAGGTGCTTTTTTTTTTTTTTTAACGTAAAATCACATTGACTGTAAAGAAATGAACCACCGAGCTGTGGAGTAAAAAACCAGGCTGTCAGAGACGGCAGAAAAAAAACCTTATCATGCTTCACAAATCTTCTGAACACACAAGTTAGGAGCTTGGCAAACATATTAACACTCCAAGGCTAAACCCAAATAAATAAAGTGTGTACCACACAAACACACCCACCCGCCTCCTCTTACACACACACACACACGCACACACACACACACAACATACACCCTGTTTCTCTCACTTTCCTCAAGTCCACATGACCATCAGTCTTTTTCTTTATCTGGACAGTGTCAGAATGACCCATGGGAGAGCCTGTGCATGTGTGCGTGAGTGTGTGTGTGTGTGTGTGTGTGTGTATGTGTTTGTGTGTCTCACTCTGACATAGGGTGGGGTGGGGAGTAGCGCTCTCAATCACAATTACTCCCCGCTGCCACCAGTCATGCCGCCTGCCTCACATCACCTCACCATGTGAGTGCTCACACTCGCACACACTCGCAAACAAGAAAAGACAAGGTCAGCGTTTTTGTTTTTTTTTTTTTTTCCCCCCCACTGGAAAGACAAGATGTTCTGTGAGTCCAAGCTCACCTCCAAAGAGGATCCAGTGCAGCTGTCAGAAGCATCAGGCCAAGCAGCGCCGCACCGCACCATCTGCTCGCTCACAACACGCCGCCCTCCTGTGCAGCGGTAATCCTCGGCACCCTGCCTCCTCTTCTTTCAACGCTTATCTTCCTCGTTTAATACCACATTTATGATAACGAATGACAGGTAGCTTGGGCTGCCTTCTCTTTGCATCTGGCTTCTATCTCATGAGGGAACAAGCTGCATTTTTCGCGCTATCGCAGGAACCCTGCAAGCCTTCAAAAACCCTGATGACTGGGTGGGCAAAGCGCTCAAGATTTCCTGGCTTTTTGAGAACATATGAGAAACGCGGCAGATGCATTTGAATTCACAGCATGTCATTCGAGATAATGTTGGGTTTTGTCCAGTGATACAAAAAGGATTCTTTAAGAAAATGTCAGTAGTTCTGAGCTCTGCAGATGTTGACAGTTTTTATCCGGGGGTCAAGCGGGCCAAGGACGCGGATGTGGTTCAATGTCTGGACAGGAAGGGTCAGGGGCAGCCATTTGGGGTCACGGTTGCATGTCGGAGGAAAAGAACTGGAAACAGTTTGCGAGGGTGGAAGGTGGTGGGTGATTTTTGTGGGATGGTGAGGTCCGATCGCAGTTATGGGGAGTCTGGGGACAGAAACTTTCAAGAGAGAGCTGGACTCTTGATGTCGGGCAAGGAGCTGGAGAAGGTCATGCAAGAGTGAAATATGGCTGTCTGTCTGGCGGAGGGGAAGAAAAACACAGACTCTCTCCTTCCTGCACTGTGACAATTATCCTGCAAAATATTTGAAAAATTAGCTAAAAGTGATAGATGGTGATAAAGATAAATATAATCACAGAATTTTGGAAGAAGAAAACTACATAGAAATTATTATTTTTTGCATTTTATTTAGAATACAAGTAAATCAGATTTTTCTTTTTTTTTTTTTTACCTGCCATTCAAGAAAGAAATACAGTTGTATTCTATAGATCTGGGAAAAAATGGCCATTTTTTTTCCATTTTCAGATGAGCAAGTTTCTGTTGAGGCTGTGATCCTAATTAAACATCTGAAAGTCTTTGGCTCCGATTCTTCCATTGTTCCCCCAGACAGGAGAAATCCTGACTTCTCTAAATTAGTCCTTAATAAGACTCACGTAGGCCACTTCCTTTTGACCCCACACATCTCAGGACTTGTATCTCGGTTCCTTTGCGGAAAAAGGAGTACTGGTGAGGAAACCTTGCAGCGGCAGCGGAGCTGCGACGCAGGAAGGCACTGAGAGGTGACTCATTTGACGTCGGGAAGGATGGCATCTGAGCTCTAAAACGCTTCAACACATTTAGTGCTTTGCTGCCAAAATGATGTGTCACATGCAAAAGTGAAAAAAGCATGGATACATTTTTCTATTATTATTATTATGATTATTATTAAACAACAGTAGCATTTTTCTCTGTGGTGAACATTCAGCGTTTTGCTTTTTGATGTCTGGCTTTGGGAGGCAAAATATCATCAAACTTTTACAGCTTTCCAGATGACAGAGACTTTTTTTTCCTGTTATTTTTGCTGTCTAACATGCCCACCACTGACGACGCCCCTGTAGGATTATGACCAACACATTTAGCATAAAAACATTCAAGACCTAAAAATAGCACACCTCAGACTTTCTTTTCATTCTGCAACACAGTGAAATATGTAAACCTGCACAATAAGCATTTTAGAAATATATTTCTCAATACAACATGTAGTTGTTTTTTGTGTGCGTGTGTGACTTGGATAGGTTTTCGATGGACTCTTGGAGTAATTTTGGTAGAGTAGCATCACCCACAAAGACTCGTTTGTTGTGGTTCACTGGAGTCCCAAAACCTTTGTGATCATTTTCAGCCTGAGAGATTTCAGCGTCTTTCTTTCTCATTTGTTGTTGAATTTCTTTAGAAGTTCTTCATGTGTTAGTTATTGGGATCATTTGGCTTCATGTTGTCAGACAGGTTCTATTTAAGCAGCGGTTTAATTTGACGGTTTTGGCAGTAAAATACCACAAGTGAAACTGAACTCAGCTTCCAATTTTTTCTTCATATCAGAGATTATCTCGTCAGCTTTTCACATTTCACCAGCTATTACACTTACTGCTCAAACAATTAAACTCACTGCTCTGCTTGAGTCTGATTAAAGGTATCAAAATGTTGACAGATTTTTATGCTTTTTTGGATTTTGTGCATTAAATGCAATTCTTGCAAGTGAAATTCACTGTAAAACTCATAATTTCTCACAAAATAAACCAAAAACAGTGAAGTTTACATTTTTGTGGGGATGTCGTTTCAAAATATACCATAAAGAGAAACTAAAAACAAATTTTCTGTTAATTTTCCTCCAACATATTTTTTGGACATGTTTTGAATTAGATATAACTGGAAGCCCTTTTAAATGAAGCTCAACATTGCAGATGTGGATCAACAGAGGTGTGCTAATAGAACCCTCTAGATGGCGTCAACATGCTGATCTGTGGGTTTTTGTGTGAAAACAATTGACTACATGATAGTAAAAGAGAATGGGGAACTGAATGAGTCACTGAGACAGAAAAATGTACAGATTTAACTTTTATAGTGTGCATTTATATGAAAAATACGCAATGTGAGGTTTTGAGAGGAAAAAAAACCCTCAATATTTTCAAAGTTTCAAACCACAGAATGTCTACTTTTCTTTCTTCCACAGTCATTTGTGCACACAGTGACCAGGTTTTCATGGCTGTTGCCCTTTCACATATTTGCACATATCTATGGCACTAAATACTCATAATTGTTTCATCGGTGTGTCAGCTGGCTGCATATGATTGGGTCTAAATCGTCCCTGCGAAGAGGTGGGCCGTGGTGGGAGCATGAAGCGTCATGCAGACCTCTTACATCTAATGATTCGGGGGTCCCAGGGTCCCAGACTGTGTGGTCCTGCACAGACACAGCAGACTCAGTGAGAAGCAGAATGCCCCTCCGTCCCCCAGTCCTCCCTCTGGGACAGAAACAACATTCATTCTGGATCAAATGGCAGCGCAACACACCAGTCGACGTCAGAAACAAAAGAACTGTTGTGTCACCCAATATCAAACAGACACAAGCATTCGGGCAACTTACAAGGTCAGCGTCAACAAAATGACATGTGGTTTGAGGAAGCTACATCAATATATTAATGTTCATAAACTAATCAATCCCACGACATATTACAAATTATTTAGCCTCGTAAAATTTGAGTGTTCGCGATCACACATTATTAGAGGTACCAGACATTTTGATTTTATTTCTCAAAATAATAATTTATTTACTAAAAATTATTATACTTCAGTACAAACAGTTAAAACAGGTAATTATTAAAATACAAAACGTTATGTTAATTAACCTAATTTACTGTAGGAAGACAAACAAACAACACTGAAGAACAAATATGATTATGCTGATTTTGCTCTAGATTTTCAACATAAAAGATGTTTTTGACTTGGCAACCCTTCAAAATACTAATTCAATTGATTAAAGTACAAGATTTTACGAAAGGGCGTTGCTCCTTCCAGAATATAAGAAGGGGAGATGCCGACTAAGTTTGATTGGATCTTTTTCTTTTTCAGACCTGAGCTAGAAAAACTCGATGTGTCGGATAGAGGGCCTTACTTGCAGACCAACCTGCATTTCTGCTCTGGCCTTCCAGGAACAGCAGTCTCCCTTTCTCTTAGCTGGAGGAATAGTTCACTTTTTCTGCTTTAATATTGTAGTCATCCAAAAGGGAATTAGGGGACTTTGAATTCAGGAAGAGGCTTCATGACACTCGAGTCCCTCATTCGGTGGAAAGAAACTTAGCATGCAGAGAGCAAACAAAGTCAAAACCACAGAACAATTTTGTGATGTTGTGCATCAAATTCAACAGCATCTTGGGCTACGAGAGCATTAAATCCATTTTTATAAGTCCCAGTGCAAATGATATAACTAAATGAATGATTACAGATCAAATTTTATGACTCACCTCCACACATATTTTGCTCCGTCACAACTAAACTTTATACTGGACGGACAAAACATACATCCAAAGGAAGCTGAGACTCTGCAGTTTTCAATAATACTCGTCATAATCCTCTATACCAGGAGCAAATAAACAAAAGAATTCAACTGAGAAATGTAATGGAGATGGGTTTTTTTTATTATTATTATCATTTATTTTTGTTCTGGTTAAACGAAAAAAATTCCGGTATCGTCATCTGATAATCTGCTTATAGAAACAGCAATGGATTCAGAGATGACGCCAAAGCCAAGTAGATCTGAATGTTTTCCACCATAAAATGTCTCCCGGGGCTTCGCAGAGCATCAAAGAACAAAGGAAGATGCTTGGACAGGCCTATTTTCAGCCTCCAAACAGGCATCTGGCAGCCTTCACTAAATCTTATCCTTTCACTTTTTCTTCTTATTTCTCACTTTAGTTCAAGTCCAGTTGTTTTTGACAAACTGTGCTTGTTCTCTTGTGTCTTTTAACATTATCTCCCTGTGTCATTTAATTTGCTTGTTCAGAACATTTACCAATGTCCCTTTGTGCTCTTTATGGTTTAAAGCAGAAGTAGAGAGGAAGCCTTAATCACAGAGACTCCCCGAGGTGTTGATAGGGGTCGCAGAAAACCAGAGGTCTTCTCTGACCCATCACGAAGAGACCCTAATCATGCCTGCACTGTCATTCCCATGAACATTCTCACACACGCACACAAAGGGAGGGATGGCTTCCCTTCTGAGTTTCTGCTCAAACAGCTGCCGACGTCCCAGATGTTGTGCTAAGATGTAAATGTAACCACCCAAGTCTGCATTTGACGTTTGTCCAGAACAAGACCAAAACACACCTGCAACGTTTAGAGATGAGACGAATAAGTCGACGTACAGAAACTGATGTATGATTAGGTGTTTTGAAATCATAGAGGATTGGGACGCTGAATGGTAAATAAAAGGAAACGACAAACTAAAGAGAGAGTCGTGCACAGACCTCCACGTGAAGAAAGTCAGAGAAAATGTCTTCCAAACCAGATTGTTTTTTCCACATTTTCCTTGGATAAATTGTCAAATTTAGCCGCATTCCTTTCCACATATTATGGCCAATAGAGAGTATATCGGTGCTCATGTGAGAGGGCGTTGCAGAGCTTTGATTCCCCTCTCCCCATTTGCGTGTTCTTGCTTCTTTGTGTGTGGGAGTGTGCAGGAATTCGTGTCAGTCAGCTCTCGAAGAGGTCTCAAGTATCTGTTTTTCTGATGTGTGATCTGTAAATATTTGAAGTGGAGAAGACTGAGCTGCGTTGTTGGACAAATCTAATTAACCCGAGGCTTCCTAAGTCTTTCTCTGTCTGCTGATGTGTGCGGTGGTGGTTCCAAACATTGCCAATTCACCTCCTTAAAAAGGCTTGGCCACTGATTTTAAGCCAGTCTAATCTTGATACATAAGCTGGACAGCTAACCTGAATTGCTGTCCCAACTACCTGAACTGGAGTTCAGTTCAGAGGACAAATATTGTCCGTGTAAATATAAAGTTACAGAACAAAAATAACAAGATGCTGTTTTGACCCACAATGTCGTCATTGTTTCAAGACAATAAGAGAAGCTAAATTGATGTTTTCTGTCCTGTTTCTCGTCGGAGCATTTTAATGAAGTTAAAACAATCACTTTTGGCTCTTCCTCCTGTACACTCTATGTTTTTAGCACCAAACCACAGTAGCCTCTGATTCAGTGCATTACACATATCTTCCCCTCTGTTCTCAAGCTGACCCTGGCAGAAAACATAATGCCTCCGGAGCATTAAAGCGCTGCAGGTTCTTAGATATTTTGCCATCCTTCTACTTAGATCAGACATGAAGCCTCTTCTTCTGAATACGCCGCCTGTCCCGGAACGTCCAAATGAAGATACGACTTGGGTGAGGATTGAAGGGATGCAAGGCGGTGTGTGTGTGTGTGTGTGTGTGTGAGTGTGCGTGCGTGCGTGTGTGTCTCTGTTTTGAAGATTTGGTTTGCATGATTTCATTAGTGCGCCGCAGTCTCAGGGCAGACTCGGTTTTCTTAGCATTGACTCTGAGCCTCACTTTTCCATAACGCAGCACGGGATTCAGTTTCACATTAGAAGAGCCTGCTTAAAACATTTCTTCTGTGAATTGCTTCCTTTTTTACTTTTCGTTTTTACAGCAAGTATTGAGGAAAATTAAGTCACAACCTCAAGTGATAAGACGCTGTGCTTTTGTGGGTTTTATTTAAACTCATAACACTTTAGTCCGACTTCAGTCAGGGAAATTGCATGATTCTTTGCAATTTTTCCGATCACTGATTCCATGTCACAAAATCCCATAAAGACTTAAAAACATGTGATGCACTGCCTCACAGACAACCAATGAGGTTTGTTTTGCTGTAAATGTGCGGCGTTGCCAGCTGTGACTGGATACACTGACGAAGAACTAACGCCTGGTCCAGATGTTCAATCACACACAGCTACAGGGGAATTAAATGAGACCTTGAATTAAAAAGCGTCACACACTGAGCATGTAGTTCACTTCCCCTGTGCTCCTCAGAAGTGCTATTTAATTTCACTGCATACCACCAACATTGTACCACAGAGGCAAGATGATTAGAAGGGCTAATTAGGAGCTGCTAGATGGTGAAGAAGGCTTAGAACAATGCTGCTTTTATTATGATTTCTCTTTAGTCAATGTATTTGTGTGCAATGTGTATTTATAGCTGTAAATCAGTAGAATCCCCCTTTTCTTGTTTTGTTTTGGGGTTTTTTTTTAGCAAGAAAAGGTTTATCTTTTCACCTAAGCTAGTTTTTAATCCTTAGAATATCACACCCATATTCATTGTTTCACTTACATTACAGTGTCTTGCAGAAGCAAGTTCCACGGTTTCTCACTGTTTCTCACATCACAGACATAAACTGTAATGTTTTTTTAATATATTTTTTTTTTGTCATACAGGAACATAAAGCAATAAATGTGAAATGGAAACTAAATGATGTTACGGTCTAATTTAATCGTTTTTAGAACAATTTTTAGCTGCGACTCTGATTCCGAATCTCGTGAGGAAAAATTCCTACCCATTCGTCTTTGCGGTCAGATTGGATGGATGCGTAAGATTCAAGCGTTCCCCAAATTAGAGATAGCACAAGAAAATGTTTGGATTTGAACTATTTCTCTATCTCTATAGGATTCTATTGTCCTACTGGGAGGTGAACGTCCACACCAGTCTCAAGTTTTTTGCAGTCAGGTTTTTTGTTTTTCACTGTTTTAACCTCCATCCATCTTTTGAACAACTGTGATCAGTTTTCCTGTTATTTAAAAAAAAAAAAAAAAAACATCTTGCAACATAATGCCGCTACCGCCATATTTCACAATAGTGGCAAAACTCTAATTTCATTCCTTTCAGTAGTATAACATTCTTTCTGCTGCTTGTTGTGTCCCCATCTCAGCTTTTCGGAAAATACAGAAATGTATTTACACGGTTTTCTCTAAGTAATGGATTTCTTTTTGGAATCGTTCCACATTTGTGGGGTTTATGACAAATAGTTCTCCTTTCATCAGGTCCCCCCACCTGAAATGTGGATCTCTGTTGCTCCTCCAGAGTTCCCAGGGGCATTTAAGAATCTCAACAGCTTTATTTCTTTAACGTTTTGTGTTCCCAGCTCTTCCTGAGCTTTTTCTTCACAAAAAGCTGAGGCTTTCACTGAACATTTGTATTTATACTGAGATTAAATCAGACACATGTGGATTACATATTTACTAATAAGTGCAATAGCAGTGTTAAGGAAAAAATAAATTATTCCTAAAATTGTTTCAGCCACACGTGTATGTGCTCCCAGTGTAATGAGACGACCAAACATTGTATCTGTGTCCAACAGTGAAGATTTTCTTTAAAAATGCGCGATAAACTGTATTTATGCAAACTGCGAAAAACTTCAAATATAGTGCAATTCTTTTTTCAAAGGTTGTAAAGTCTTTTTTCCATCTAACACAACAGCTGCGACAATTTTATTTATGTCCTTATCTTCAACTTCAACTACAGCGGTAGCATAATCACCCCTTCTCAGGCTTGATACAGACTTTTTAACAAGCTTTAACACAAGGAAATGTAGCATTTTCAGCTGCTTCCATCCATCACTGCTGTGTTTCACACAAACACCATTTTCTCAGCTTGGTATTATAAATAGTTATTGATATATGACATTTTGATGTGGGAAAAGCCCGCTGCTCTGAGCTATAGTTTAATCTTGTGCATATGCCAAATTTTGCACAGGGATTTGGACTCCCTCCATCACTGTCATAGACACGTCGAACTGAAGCCGCAAGTAGTAATGACTTTAAAGTGACAACAATCTGTGAAAGAATGACCATCATTACCTTCACAGATTGATGAAGCCATTAATGATACACATCTTGGGCTTCAAGAGGGCAAAAGGCCCACATTCTGAAAGAACCTGTCTTCTCTGATTGTTCAAATGACTCTTTGACTGAGGCACACCTAAACCAACAGCCTGTTAGTATCTACATGCCTCATGAAGTGGTGTCTGTATGTAACAAAGCTAAGACCGAGCATTTGAGAAACTCTGGGTTGCCAGGTTGAGTTGACTCCGAATGCAAAAACATTGAATCAGCAAAAGGTCACAGCCACAAATAAGTTCCATCATAACACAAAACAAGAGTTAGAACAATGAAAACAAAACACAGAGATATTTAACAACAAACCGAAGCCATGTTGAACAGAAGTGTCAGCAAAACAGCAATAATAGATGTTTTAAAAGAGATTGGAAGTTAAAATGTCTGTCTAATGTCAGAGTGCAGGTTCTTCCAAAGTTTTGTGCCACAGTCGAAAAAGCCAGGTTTAATTTTAACTATCTGACTCAATTGGAAGAGATTTCTGCTTATCAATGTTAAAATCAGAGTCCAAAATCATTTCCAGATTTGTAACGCTGCTTAAGTCTCACAGCGGAGACACCCCAACATAAGGCTGATCAAAATCCCTTCAGTTTTATCATAAAAGGTTAGACGCCAGATTATGCTGCTCTTGTAATCTCTACCCGGTGCTCTCACCGCGATAAAATGATACTCTGGTCAACAGTACCATAGGTAAGGTCCAGCAGCACAATGATAAACATTTGTGAAAATTACCATCTGTCGACTGTGTCCTAAATCATCCATAACACAGCCGCCTTCAGCAGTGAAATGCGCAGACAGCTGAGTTATTTCACACAGAAACAGCATTCCAGTTTAATCCAGCTTTAAAGGATTTAAATGGGTTTATTAGTCAGAAAATAACAAAACCTTAACAAGAAAAAAAAAAAACTGTGGATCAAAGTAGACATCTCTGGTACAAGTGCTTCACATTGCTAAACTACGACTACCTCTGAATCGTTCAGTGCATTGATTGGTTAAGATGCTGCAGAATAAGTGGTCCATGAAGGTAACACACATGTGCATCCGACAGTATGCAATGGGATCTTTAGCCTAGCACTGGACTGGGACAAGTCACTTTAACAAAAATCCACACTCCATGTTGTGTCTCTAAACACAAGATTTTAGTGTTTTTGGCCAGAGACAACCCAGATCTTGGAAGCAGAATGTTTCTTATAGGAAAAACAGAGATGGCCACAATTGAATCCTGTTAGCATCAAATAATTCATGAAACTAGTTTCCTTGATTTATCTGCTTGATTTATCTGTCCACAGACTGGAGCAGAGTTAAAATATTGTAGCTTTTCTGTAGTGTACAGTCATGGTAAGCTGAAAATGTTCTGCCTCATATAGATAAAAAGTTCCCACTTCCTCCAGACCATAACTTTGATGGATGCTGAAGAAAACCTTTAAACATTCAGGGCGACTGTGGCTCTATGGTCAGAGTAGCTGTCCTGTAATCGGGAGGTTGTAGGTTTGACTCCATCTTCCTCCTGCCACATGTCAATGTGCCCCTGGGCAAGGCACTTAACCCCAAATCACTATGGGTGAATGTGACTCGAGTGTAGCGTCCTTTGAGCGGTGAAAATGATTGGAAAAGTGCCATTAAAGTCAGTCCATTTCACATGAAACTATACATTTATGAAGTGCATCTCTTCTTTTGTGACATCACTAGACATATACTATATCTGACTTTCAGTGCAATAAAAGACATCTGACCGGGAAATAAATTTGAAACATTTTTCCTCTTCTGCAATTCCAAACATTTCGTGTATTTGTTGGTTTTGTATGTTTCTGTTCGTTTACATTTATTTTGCAGTGACAAACAAAACATTTGGAACAGCATCTCATAATTTACTAAAAGAACTGATTCCTTATGGTCTACATCACACACTATAATAAGAAAGAGGATTATGGCTGAAGTACTGAAGTACTTCTGCTGTTTTTGAGCTGCACTGAAAATGAAAGGTTTTGTCACGTAACAAACGAGACATTACATAGAGTTGTTTAGTCTCAGTGGTTGTTTCTTGCAGACCACTTCAGGCTCTTCATGGCAAATAGGAAGGAATTTGGTTTTGGTGAGCATTTTCTCAAAGCTTGCTGTCAGAGACAATACTTTGATAGGTTGTCACTGTATTAACTGTCAGGAATGCAAGACAGACATCCCAATCAAGCCATTTCCAAATTTGTCAATTCGGTTTTTCTTTGCAATTTCTACAACGGCAGACATGCCTTGTTGTGAGTTTCCCAGCTCAGAGATCAAGACTGATTCATCAGCTACTTAAATTAATACATGCAAGCAGAAAATGGCCTGGCCCAAAAACAGCTCTATTTAAGTCAATTTGTCAGATAAAATAACTTTAAAAAGATCATGCATTAACCGGATGAGCTGACAAGCATCAAAGAATGCCTTTGTAGATAGTATAATTATTTAACCAGTTGTTGAAATGGGTAAAGAAACCGATTTGTGGAGCTTTAAGCTTTGTAATAATAGCTTCCCTCTTCCCCATCGCCCTCATTTGGTCTTATCTAGCTTGTAGTGCCTCATAGTGAGGCAGTGTTGGATCGTGAAGGGAAAGAGAGAACATGCATGCTATGTCGTCAAGTCTGATAAGAGACCACTCTGAGTGTACCACTAAGTTTAAGAGTAAGTTTATGCGTGTGTGTGTGTGTTAGGTCTGGGTCCCTGATTGCCTTTGCCAGGCTTCCCACATTAAAGTGATCTCTGGCCAGAGGGAAGAGATTCCTGACTACAGGGCAACATGCAGCAGGGTGGGGAACACAGCGAGGAAAAGATATGAGGCAAGGGAGTAAAGTGGGAGGTGGGGAGCATTTAGGTGAAAAGGGGCTGCCAAGCAACTCCCAAGCTTCTTCTGGCCTGAATCCAACTGTCTGACACGCACTTGTTCACTCTTCTTTCCCTCATTTTCCCCTACAAAAACACAAACACACACATGTTCTTAAGTGTGGACCGCACAGGGGGTAGCCCCCTAACCCCTCTGGCCCCATATCCCGTTCCTCTCTTCCCCCTCTCAGCTTTAATTGAGAAGACAAATGGATCTTTCAGGCCCCACTAGTCCGCCACCATACATCAGTCATGACAATGTTAGCTTTATAACAGTGAGTTCGGCATGAGCCGAACCATATGTTTGGCCCATGCCAAACGCACGAGCGCACACCTCAGTGCCATGCTAATGGTGCCCCAGTAATTACCTGTTGTTTTATTATTAAAGACAGTTTAGGTCCTAATGGAATTCATTAAACATTGTGCTCCAGCCCAACCCAGATGTCACTGCAGAGGGATTGTATTTCTCAGTGCCGGACGGCGGAGAGGTAACGATAATTTTGACAAGACATGACACGGAGTGAAACGATCCTCCGTTTTCTGACAGGCTTTGTTTCCCATTACCCTTTAACTGTCAGTCAAGTTACTTTCAGTAAATTTAGAAAGTTACTGCACGTTTTAGTCAACTGAATTAAGTTAAGTCATATTATTAATTATTAAGTTGTTGCGTTATAAATAACTTAAGTTGACTGAAACTTAAGTTTCACTAAGTTTGAGTATACCGCCTTCAAAAATCAGATGTCAGTAATAATAGTATTATGACCTTGATGGAAGCTGTGAGTGTTTAGTGAGTGAGCAGTTATTTGGGGGTCAATCTCTTCCTAAACTCCTGGCTAATAGATTCTTAGTTATGACTCCGGATTCACTTTGCAAGCTTTCGCTTACTTGAAAATAAGCAGCAAGAAAGATGTTACATCTCTCTACCTCAGTAAAGCCAAATTTTTTGTTTGTTTGTTTTTGTGTTTTGATATATTGCTATTTTCAAAAACTATTTTTGTAATAACTTTCAGTTAGTTTGGGAAATATTTTGTACTAAAAATAATTTCTTAAAAATGTCTTATTTATTGTTTGTTTGTTTTTTGCCAGGCAGATGTTAGAAAGAATAAATTTCCCTGATCATTTTGATCAGTACATTGATGGAAGTCAACAAAAAGACAAAGAACAGCTTTCATGATAAACATTTTTTATACAAGCAAACATTTTTAAGGTTTATATCCTACAGATGAATTAAAATGTAATGACTTATATATTATGTGATATAAACTAGTAGCCAGAATTTATATCTATGAGATTCTTTCTTTGTTTTTTTTTTTAACCCTGTGACCAGTGCAACAGGTTTTCTGATGTGGCAGTTCATGGTTGATGAGTCTGCAGAGAAAGGAGCTCTAAAGACAGGGTGGAAACTGCTGTGGCACCAAAGTTATGTAAGGTCTGACATAATTTTATTATGCCAAGCCAACCTAACCCAAGACAAAGTCAAAACCTTTGGGACTCTGGGAAAGAAAAGACCAAGTCAAAGACCACTACCACTGCGAGACCATTTTTAAGACAAGTACTGTTATCAAAATGATAGATTTGTTGCTGCAAACATTTAAAGATAATTTCTGTCACAGAAATAGTTACTCATGAAAGGAGTAGGAAGGTGAGCTATATAATTTGAACTTGAGGCCTTTGCCCAGCCAACAAGGCAGCTGCACTGACTTCATTTGATATTACAGTTGAGAAGATAAAATGATGAGCTGTGCTTTGGCGCAGTTGGTAGTAGCTCTGTTGCCTTGCAGCATCAGGGTCCTGGGTTCAATTCCCAACCTGGGTTTCTCTGCGGGTAGTCTACCCCGTCTCTTGCCCATTGACTGCTGAAGGTAGGCACCAGCACCGCTTGTGACCCTTTTAGGGATAAGAGTGTGAGATCACGGATGGAAGGTAAAATGATGCATAAAGCCAACGTGATGCTACATGGACACATTTGCTTGTTGTTGTTTTTTTTATTTTTTGAAAACTCCCAGTGCAAGATATTTAGTTCACATGTGATTTATAGATGGCCAGAGGGAGCACAGACTTTGTTGGTTTATGATGGAAAGAGGCACAAGACCAAAAATCTGTTGCTGTGGCCTCAAGATCGATGTCCGAGTATCACAACACTAAACCCTCCTGTGAGAATGATATATGCTCAGGTAGTTAAAAATCATCAGAGTTGTCTATAGAAAAAAACAAATATCCCAAACCCCTGGAAGTTCATTTTTATTTCCATTCAAGATTTCTCCGGTGGCCATCTTTAAGTCTTTAGCATGTCTCTGCTTGTACTTCCAACCAGAATGAAAGTTTTAATTTGATTTTATTTTCCTCATGTCTTTGTTTTTATGCATTCAGATCCTTTGTTTATTAAATCTTTTTTTTTTTCCTTTTATGTTAAGGGCTTAACATAAATGACCTTCATAAATATAGTTTGTGTTGAAACACTAATATTCAAAACAATCATTTTTACCTGACTACACAATTTTTGGCATTTACCAGATATTAAAATTTGATGCATCTGGCTGTATTCTAACTAATGTTTTTGCTTACTGTACTGAACCGCCAAGTTTTTACATGCAGAGTACGATGATTGTACCGACAATAAAGCGGATGACTATTTAATCAAAAGCAACACTTTTAAAATGAATGAAATATTTACAGTCTGTTGAAAACATTCTTTCCACACCAGATTCATCAAGCCACCATGTGCCAACACAAACAAACAAAAACTGCTGGATAGCATCATGAATGCTGAGCTGCTTCTCAGCTCAAAATAGAATCAAAAGCGTCCATATAAGTGGTCGGACACAATTAAAAACAATTATTGAATTAAGTAGAGGCTTTGTAGTTAATCACAATTATTGACAATTTCAGCAATTCTTAAACATAATAACTATATTTTTCATTTTTTATAATATTTTAACTTATATCCCCAAGCACCTAAATCATCCCTGACCTTGAAACATAACCCTGCCCTTTACACACTAACTACAGCACTAAGTCATCAGATGAAATATTGTGTATTAGGTCATTGTGAACTGGAACAGAACATTGACAGGTTTTCTTTTGTTCATGAGTTGTTTTATGCAAAGTCTACCTTTCAGAAAGTGAAGGAATTGCACTCACTCGAATGAGAAGCTGGCTCAAATGACAAATTTTGTCATACATGAGAAACTCATCATCATAATGCAGGATAATCATCCATTATGTGAGGCTGTTGATATGAGTCGGAAAAAGAGAAATAAAATGGTTGTGCACTTGGGAAAATAACATTCAGACACCAATAATTCGCTAAAATATGAAATAATTGCACTAGGTTATTGCTAATGAAAGGTCACAGAGAGCGCGTTCATATATAGCAGCGAAACTCAGTGTGCTTATCAGTACATCTTGTAGCTTCCCCTTCCTTTTCTCCTAACTCTAATCTCCAGAGGGGTTTATTTCCCTTCATTAAAGCTGATGTGTTGCTCTCTTATTTGTTACTGTACCTTTCCCCCCTCACTTTTTTTTTTTTTTTTAACAATTTCTAAGTGTATTTTCCATCATCATTAGTTCCTAACACAGGAAGCCAGTAGGGTGTCCTGGGACTATCATCCTTAGCTCTTCTTCCTGGTTTCTGCTCTCATGGCTTTTTATGCCTGGTATTCAGCATGCCTGTCCTCTGACTGGACACACTCTCATGTGAGGGCAAAAAAACCAAAATAACAATCTTCCCTCCCCTCATTTGTTCACTCTTACACTTTGGTCTGTTTTCCAGTGTCTCACCACAGATGTCATGTGACACCGACAGCGTTCTCATGGTTTCTGTCAAAGCAGAGGAACTTATCGTATCACACAGAGAGGCGTAGGCAGGGACACTGTGTTTTATGACACTTTTTCTCTGCCGTTATCCCCCCTCGTTGTTACTACTTTTTCTTCTTGTCTCTCTTGTTCCCAGCAGTTTGCGAATGTCGGCCAGGGTATTTTTTTTTTTTTTTTTTTGTTTTATCAGAGGACTTCCAGCACAACTCCAGCAGGCTTTCCCAGGAGAGGAGGCTACAGGAAGTCGTAGGATGATAAAACCGAGTCATTACTGAGCCAGCACAGGACCCCAGGGTTCATTACCCCCCTCCTCCTACACTTACCCTGAAACTAGCGGACCACTGAGCCCTGAACACACCTCAGATATGTTGCACATTTTAACTTACACTTATCTTTTTTTTTTTTTTTTTTTTTGCACACTGTACAAATGACCCAGATAGATGTGAGACATTTCTGACCTGGGTCCAAGAACATGGCGAGTTTATACACTAGACCAGATCCCTAGATCCTTTAGAAACAGCTCGAGAAATTCCTCTGCATTAAGTTATTACTCAGCACTATGTGGAGCGGAGGTTGGGTGCAAGGAAAGAACATAAGAATAAAAACAGCTGCCTCCCGATGTGACGTCACAGCCTTGAACGCCACTGATGTAGCTCCCAGGAATAGCACACAAAAAAAAACAAAAAACAAAAAAAAACATGGAGCTGCCCTTCGTGTCTACTAGCGTGGGGATGCTGGGAAATAATTGGCACTGATGAACTCGTAGAAGTGATGACAGCTGACAGAGAGAGCAGCTGCAGGTGAGAGAAACACCAGAGCTCTGCACCGTGAAGAACTCAGAATGAAATCACAACCAGGGGAAGAAAAGACAGAAGAAATTAGGTTAATGTTTTCACTCTGTTAATAAGTACGGCGTCAGATTTCAAAAGCATTTTTAAATAGACTGACATTTTTAAGTGTTATAAACTTTCAGTCTCGGACACGTAATTAACATGTTATTTATTAATTAACTAAAGTTTGCAGCTACAGACTTGCATTACTTCACTAAATTGAACAGTGATGAAAGGCAATTCCTGAGTGAACCAATGTGTTGGTACGGTGACATAGTCTGAGAAAATATTTTCACTTTATGTTTCAATCTTCTGTATTCCTTCTTTTCTAAACACAAACCGCTGAGATTTGGTCTATCTATAGAACCTGCTTCTCCTATTGAAAAATATTTTTATTCAGGATAACATCCTGAATAAAGCAAACAGGCTCAAAATAAGACACCTGTCACCTTAACATGTGGTTTTGTTGAAATGAACATGTGTGAAAGTTTCTCTGATAATCATGACCTTTATTACATGTCTGGATGTCTGTTGGTGTTTTTCCCCCCTCCCTGTTTTGAGTTTCAGGATGGCAGGTGTTGCTAATTTGGAATGAGCTCTGATTGGATGGAGAATTTGAAAGGACCAACCAGGACAAAGTGAGTTCACCTTTAGGGCTTTGTCTCTCCTTTCCCTTCATGATAAATGTTTTACATACCTGTGTTCAGCTCTGCTACACTTTGTTTAGTTTAAAGACTTTGGTGGAAGTTGGAAGACTGGCTAAGTTTGGAGTAGCTTGGACATTTTCACATGTGGGAAGGTTTCTTTCCATCAGACACAACAGGTACGTTGGCTGGCGACATCCATGTAATGTTTTTGGTGAGCCTTTTGTTTCATAGGACATAGGCAGCAGTTTTCCACCTTTCTTTGTTTCTTTCTTTTCCACTTATAACAGCTGACAGTTATGCATGGTTTTGTTTTCTCTCCTGGCCAACACTTCTTTTCTCCCCCACATTTCAAAACCTTTCTAGGTTTTAAAACTAGAAAAAAAAGAACAACTTTTTTTTTTTCACTTTACAAGGACTCAATTTACTGTGGACTTTGTGTTACTGTTCTTCTTTCCATTCAAGTGTTGTAACACTATTTGTCGTGTCTGGAGTCTATTTTTTCTGCTCTGCAGACAACCACAGTAATGAATAAGTTATTGCAACTCTGTTTAAATATTAGCTTTGACTTTCAGGATTTTATTAGCGTTTCTAGCCATAAAAAGGTGGAGTTGCGTCATCAGGATGACTTGCTGTCTATTGCAGCATATTTTAACATTCTTGTGAAGAAGTATGGTGATAAAAAAAGTTAAATAAATAAAATAAGAATATTTTACAAGAATCCTTGCAGGATAGATTGAGCTAGAAATTATTTGGCTAAAAGTTACATTCAAAGAACCTTAAAATAGTCCATCATTAGTTTTACCACTACTTTGTGATTAAATACTAAAACACTTTTCTTCAATTAAATTATTGGAAAAATAGTAATTTGGACATGAGTTGAACAATTGTTGATGAGTTAAACAAATGTAACATGGGGTTCAAGCAGAGGTGTCCAAAAATTCGCCAGATGAGCTTAAATCAAAACGTCAAAAGTTCTCACTGGCCAACAACAAAAAAAATAATAATAATAATAATTAATAAAGATTTAAATAAAATCAACCAATTAAATTTGTTTGATTGACATCAAAACATTTGCTATATTTCACCAAGTCTAATAAGTTAAGTAAAAGTTGATTAAGGCACAGCAAAGTCAGCTTTTCAACAAATGTCTTCACCCTGATTAAAAATAAAAGGTTGCAGCTTCTCACATTATTTCTTCAAACTCAGTTCTGAAAGCAAACTGAGATCCAACAACCTGTACTATAACTTATAGCTTACTGTGTGAGGACAGTGCAGCTGTTTGTGCTGATATTTATCAGTCAGTCCAGTGAACAGACAGGAGTTTGTGAACGACGTCAGCTGAAATGAGGAAGTTCCTGGAAGAGATATGACAGTTGTCCCAGATATGAGTAAAGTGTTAATTTTTTTAGAGGACATAAAAGATCAGACTGATATTAAGATTACAAAACTGACTAATTTATGAATCCTTATTTATTGGTTTACTTTGTGGCATGACTGACCTACATTCACCGGGAACGGACTGGGACACACAGGGGAAGACATTTAGCCAAGATCCCAAGGTCAGAAATTAAACCTCACGCTGGTGCATTGAGAACAAATACCCTCTGCATATGAAGATGAATATATCTTAAGATGGAAAAAAAAAATGTGTTTTTACATTAGTCATACTGTTAAACCAGACAACCATTTCTCAAGAGACAGCATAATCTGCATATGTTTGACAGTTTTAGAAATACAAGTAGCAGGACCAAATGATTGGGCTGTACAATCTGTTCCTCTATTAATATGAAGTTAACTCCCTGTACCTACTGCTGGAAATAAAAACTACCTCACTGCACACAATTTCTTGCTAAGATTTGTTTCAGCAACAAATGTGAAAGTTTTAACTTGTGCTAAGATCTAAAATGCTTATATTTATATTCAAAAAAGATCCCTATATATTTGAGATTTTTTTTGATATCTGCTCAAATACTGGAATGATTCAACTTTGGGTCACAAAGACCAAAACACATCCCATCCACCACACTGTCTTCAGGAAGTAGGTCTATAAAATGTGTCTGGTTGGTTCTTGCATTCCTTTACCAATCCAGAGAGAGCTGCCAAATGACCCTGTTGCTCTCGGGACTCCCTCCTCCTTCTGCTCGTTCTATAAAGGCCTCCCCCACCTCATACCAGCCCATCGGTCCAGCCAGTTTCCTTATCTGTTCTCCACTCAATTACCCTGGGCTGCAGAGGGCATTATAGAAGCTTCAGAAGCACAGCCTGGAGGTTACACTGGGCTAAACTGGGAGGAGACAGAGGTCACTGATGGCCTTTTAACCCTTTACAGAGATAAAGAATAAAAGGGGAGGGATGTTGTGATAACGTGGTTCGGTGTGTTTTAGTGAGTGCTAATTGTACAAAAATAAAATAATGCATTACATAATAATGAATAATGATTTTAATGGAATAACTTCGGGTGTGGTAAAAGCTTTGCACGAGGTATGTATACAAAGCAGGAGTTATAACTAGAAGCCATTTGTAGGAATGTCTCTAACTACACTTTGCATTTCTTGTCCTCCTTTCCCATTTTCATTTATAAAATAGCTCAACTTTGAACCAACTGGTTAATCTGGGCTTTTTTGTTTATCCTAACATAAAAAATCTTTAAATTAAACCATCCTGTGGCAGGTCTGGGTTTATGTCTAAAGTTGTTCTACTGGAGAGTGAACCTCTACCTTAGTCCCAAGTATTTTGCAGGAATTAATGGTTTTCATGCATTATTGCTCCATCCAGTATCCCTGTCCATGCTGAGGCAGTCACCAGCATCATGCAGCCACCAACATGTGTCACTGCAGGAATGATATCTTTCACTTTGGGAGAAGTGAAATGGCAGTTTTCAGCAACAAATAACATGCTGCATGCAGCTCTTTTTTTTGACATCCGACACCCAGAGCACCTTCCTAAACACAATTGCTATTTCCTGCATAGCTTGTGGCAAACAGAACTACTTATGACTTTCTTGCAACCGTTGCTTGTCATTCCAAGAAGGCTTGCAGATGTAACCGATTTTTCCGTTTACAGGTTATCCCACCTTATTTGTGGATATGTGCAGGTCCCCCAGAGTTACTGTTGTTCTTTTGACTGATTCTCACATTTTCTGCCCGATTATGTCCTCTAAGGTGGGCAGCCATGTTTTGATTACAATATTAACACGCTTTACATTACTTCAAAAATTGTCATTTTAGTGAATTGCAACAATAATGTGTGGAATATTGCATTAATAAATAAATATATTGCATTTCAAGAAAATTATGTTCTACACATCAGTGACATATTTGGTCATTTTGATGGACTAACTGACCCGAATGCCCACAAAAGATGTACGTCTTCAGTGGTAGAGATGGAGGAGTGCATTGAGAAAAATGAGGACACGATATTCTGGTAAAGAATGCCAAGTGTCCTGAATATAATTGTTGATGTTCTCTGAGGATTTAGTTAGAAGTTAAATTTATAGTGAAAATGAATAAAACATTTGGTAATGATAAATTTTACTTAGGGGTATCAGATTAAAAACTGCAGAAAATAAATGGATGTTTTTCAGAATTTTTTTAAATAACCTGTACTTTTCCCCTCATTTTAAAATTATGCTTCGTGTAGATTTATCACATAAAACCCCAGTTAAAAACATTGGAAATTATGGTTGTAGTGTGGTCAAATATAAATACAATGGCATGTCTCTGTAGTTTGATTTAGCTGGTAATTAAAGCGAAATTGCTTGCAAATTCCTTCGGTGACAGCTAACTTTTCAAAAAGTTAGAGTATTAGTCATATTACCATTTTTTATTTTTTCGAATCCTTTTACTTTTTTTTAAGACTCGGGTTAATAAAACACACATCCTTCTCTTAATTGCAGTACTTATGTCTTCATCTTGCCGTCTGTCGCCACCTCTTTCATGGTCAATCAGACGTCCTTTTGCCACTCTGTGCTGTTATCTGTCATCTGTTGGTACAAACTTATCGCTCTGTCAGCACGCGGCTGCTCCGTGTGAGCCATCACACCCTTTGTGACGAGACATCCTCACCTGTCCATCCATCAGGGCAGAGGCGCTTGGTGGCATCTCTGGCTGTTTGCGTGTTTGACAGTAATTAGAAGGGAGGTGTTGAGAGTGAAGCCAGCTGCGTGCGACCCGAGCTCAGCAGTCAGCAGACAGCTCCGCTCTGACAGGAGACTGATGACAGGAAGAGACTTAAACTCTTCAACACGTCTACTGGTGACTTTCAGATGAGCAAAGCTGAGGAACTTAGTCCGACGCCTAAATTAATAATTGTTGGAGAGCTTTTGTATTTCGGCGTACGTGGACGGCTCAGTGCTGAAGGGATCAGGGTTTGTGCTCAAGGACAGTGCTTTGCTGCGTTCGCGGTTGCACAACGAGGCTTTTTAGTTGACGGGTGGTCTTTTCAGTCAGTACTCTGCTCTGCCAGTCTGAATGCCATCAACAGGGCAGGATTTCACAAAGATTTTGTTGGTTTGTGTATACGTGCATGCCTGCGTATGCAAAAATATGACTGAAACAATGCTCCCCCAACTGTCTTTGTCTTCATGTGTGTTCCACGTGTTGCAGCCACATTTCGGCAAATATTTATACCGGGCGTAAAACACTCTTGATCTCTCTCCCCTGTTTATTCTCCTGTTCTTTCTCCACATTGACTCTCACACTGACCTTTATTCATCCCGATCGAGAGTGACAGGAGGGCAGGCACTTAGAGACATGAAGAGGCCAGACCAAGACCAAGTGAGCATGGAGTAAGGTCAGGGGTGGAGACAGACAGGCAAAGACAAAATCTTGTGTGGAAGTGAGGGAAGTGAGTGTTCGCCTTGATGAATGACTTGTCATCTAACAGAAATCAAAAGCCCAATCTACCAAACCCTCTTGCAGCAAAAGCACACAACGTAGTCATGCAAGGAGGTCCGCCGGGCTAATTGTGGAGTAATTTGACATCTGTTGACGCCTGAAAACGTGTTAGCTACTACAGAGAAAGAGAACGAAGGATAAGGGGAGGGTGGTGCTGTAATGATCCCTGCCTGATTTCTAAATGAGGCACATGCCTGCTGACCAAGCTGTTCGCACACGCCTCTGAAATGAGAACAAAAACATCCAGCTCCAGTTACGGGGCCGAGTATCGCATTTGTGGTCTTTGTCATCAGCTCAGCTGCATTCGTGGCGGCATGATCAATGGGGTTTTTGTAATGATATTCAGCCTGAAACATGAAGTAATGTGTTGCTGAAACTAATGAGCTTTGTTGCTGGGTGGCCTGCTGGACACACACATACACGAACGTTCAAACACACCTAAATTCCTGATCTAAATCTCTGGAGTTTATTTGAGATAAAAGATCAAGAAAAAAAAAAAAAAAAAACTGTGCTGCATCACAAACTGCAATGTGACAAAAGTAAGAAGAATCCATTTTGAAAAATACAGGTGAGACCATTTTGTGTGAATTTGGATTGTCCCCTGATCTTAGATTTCTAATTAAGACTAAAAGTCTTAATGAGAAATAGTTCTTAATTGTTAACTTACTTGGTGGATTTACATTAATCGAAAGAGGGAAAATGAGCATAAATGAATGGTCTCCATTCATATGTATGTAGATAAAACTGTAATTATATACATGGTGTCAAAGCACCACATGGCCGTTCATATTGAGCGATTTTCTCCTGGAGGTCTCGCCCTGTTAAATGGCGTTTTTCCTTTCCACTGTTGTAATATGCTTGATCTGGAGGAGGAATCACTGCACAGTCAATGAGCCAATCGAATTGAGTTTTCAGATAACCACTAACTACTTTTTTAGATACCAACAATCGATGTATAAACAGTTCTTGACTGTATTGTCTTATAAATTGGAAGAACATTGACAAAGCATTTAAGTGTGTTTGTGACCAGGCTAATATAAATATTTTTGAACCAGGTTTATTGCTACATTAACTAATTTTTTCATTCATTATAGTTTTTTTTTTTTTAAATAAAAAGAAAAAATTGTAAATTCATAAATTAACATATGAAATATGTAATTGCCAAATATCTGTCTCACTGCGTCTTTCTTATAGTTTTGAGAAATATATTTATCTGCATTTGTTTTTGTTTTAATTTACATTGCATTAAATATACTTATACACGTGTTTGAAATTATTTGTACATTTTTAAATACAATTGCAGAGGATCCTTTTTTAATACTTCGCTCAGTGATTAAAACTGGAAGCAGGACAAAATTGGTATAAAATCAGGGTGTGAAATGGAAAAAGGGTGGCTTGACCCAGAATGTTATGGGTGAATCTATAATTCTGGTCCAGGAAAAGGATTAGAAATAGCTTGTGGTTTTAACAAGCGCATTAAATTAAAAATATCAGTCAGAATCAAAATGTTTATCTTATGGGAACTAAAATTAAGAAAAATTAAGAGCTAAAATCCAACAAACTTCTAAACGTAAAATAAACAGTAAAAACAAAAAGCACTAACAACATGGATCTGACTATGCGAACTTGCAATTATACACACAATACACGCAATTATATATCAATGCAAGTCTACCACGTAAGCAAAGAATGATCAATGGAATAAATGTGTTTTCAAGCTGTCACCAGATATATGGACTCAATTTAATAACCTGTTAAATCATTAAAATATCAGTGGCAAAGAAAATATTTTCCTGTCAAAACTGCATCAGAAAGCTTAATTCATGGATTATTTTTTCAATAAATTACATTTCTGAGTTGCTAACAGGGTGCTAACACGTCCCCAGTTGTGAGGAGCCCTTCAGCTTTACCTCGACATTCTTTCCAGAGCGAAAGGTTCTCTGCTTGTGTAAGGAAACAGATCTGGTAGCTGAATTTCTCTGCAGTGTTTTTGGCAAAAAAAAAAAAAAAAAAAAAACGCTGGAAGAGGCCTTGCTAATCATTAGTGAGGCTGGCACAAGAGGTTGATGAATATCTGTTAACACTCTGATGTTATTCAGCTAATATGGAGAAAGTTCTTTTTCCCGACTGCAATCACAGCAGCAGTTTGATTCTCTTTTAAATGTCAGCTGTCAAAATAGGCCTTCTAGCACTAAATCGCCGGGCAGGACCCACCCGGGCCAAATCCTTGCCTTCCTCACGGTACGACCTTGCAACAGATCTGCCTGACTGGCCTTGCCGCTTTCCGAGCAAGCGCATGTTGAACAGCTGATTTAGATGAAAGAGGATTCCAGAGTTCAAGACAAACAATTAGAAGAAAGTCACAACGAGCGGGCGAGGACAGAATGGAAAAGCGCTAAGATTTGGAGGAAAGCTGTCCTCTCTGGACAATAAATGACATCATAGCATTCCCAGCTTCCATTAGAGCCTAATAAATGAAGGGCTAACAAGGCAGAGTGGGTGGGAAACACTAGGGGAAAAGGTGGTGGGGTGCCCTTCCACCCCCCAGTCTCTGTCAACTCCTTCATGAACACTTGAAGGAAAGGTGGGAAGGGGGGGTGGGGGGGAAATATTTGCAGCAAAGTAAGGGTGCAAGGAGGTTTAAAAAAGAAGAAGAAGAAGAAAAAAAAAAAAAAAAAAAACTCTCGACCCATTAGAGAAATCAGGCTGGGACTCTAAAAACACCCTGAGAGCAGAGAGGCCGAGTGGCCCTGCTGTAAACATACGGTGGGTGGCAGCCCCCGAGCGCTCTGACAGCCAACAGCGGCCATGATGGATCTGCGGAGTTATCTCATTTTCCACTGTTTTAATTAGAGGCCAGCCTGTGAGCCTCGGCAGCTGGCTCTGCTGTACTGACTCCTGCGGCCTGACAGAGAAAAATGTCCACCAACGCTGCAGCCAAGTTAGGAACGACCAGAGGACAACACCAGAACGAAATCCAACCTCTCGGTTCCGTTGTTGTGTTTACTGCACAACAATCGACAACATAATTCAATATTTACTGTTTCCCTCTATCTGCCTTTGATAATGTTTTAGATTAAAAGTTTAAATAATAGGCAACTTTGTGCATAATTTGCAGGAGAAAAAAAAAAAGATTACCTGTATTTACAGTAAATTAGAGCCACGCATCTTTGATGACAATGAAGGGACGAGTTAAGGTATCAGGTATCCGTCCACAAAATGGCTTGGACTGCATTTAAGAGCGTAACCTGTTATTAGGTGGCTCTCCCAGGCCTCTAATTGAGAAGGATACTGTGGGGATCTGGTAAAACAAAACAGAGACAAAAGGCCAAAAGAGAGAAAAAAAGAGCTACCTCACACAGTTACTATGGAGAAGAAAAGGGGTACACATATATATATGCTTCCAATAGAGGAAGCATAACGGAAGAAAAAAAAATTGGGGGGAAAGATATATAAGAATTCTTAATGTTCATTTTATTGTTTTCTTACACCTGAATGTAAATGAAATGTTGCAACCACTGCAGTACTTTAATGTAATAATTTGAAAAATGTTTTTATAAAGTTTATCTACAGTATTTAGAAGAGAGTTAAAAGCTCTCAGAAGAAAGTAAATTTTTTAGATGTGTCTTTTGGATGTTTTTGTTTTCTTTGCAGATCCAATTAAAAATATATATATATATTAATTTAAAAACTGAACAATAATTTCTGAAAATGTGGCTTTCATTTTCAGCTTCACTGGGTGCATATTTGTGTCTTCCTTCTTTGCTGCTAAAATGGTGAAAATGTTTGTTGCAAACGCGAAAACAATGTGAAGTTTTCCTTCTGGTGTCTCCACTTCACAATTATTTTCCAAATCCATTAACAGTGAATCAAATCACCGGACTTGTAAAACAAAGAGAAAATGATGAGAAAGAAATGTTTTAAGCTGTGAGAAATAAGTCCTGAGATATTATTGTAACTTATGCTGATCGAATCACTGGCAGATCTGTATTACACACTAATGCGGTTGACAGGCCTGTAAAAATGTCAAGGAGAAATGGAAAGACAGTCTGGGAAAGCAGGTTTATGAAACTGTGGAAAATAAAATCATGTCGTTGTTTATATCTGAACCCCCAGCGGTAGGTGTGTGCGTGTGCGTGTGTGTGCGTGTGTGCGGCTTTGTTACAATGCAAGGACCATTTTCCTAGCACACACTACATTATGGGAACCAACTAATCCTTATGGAGCTGCATAAAAAGAAGAGCCGTTTCTGGGTTACAGGTTGGGTTTAGGACTAAGATGCGAAGTGGGTTTCGGATAAAGATATTGAAGTGAATTACCAATCAATGGAAGTTTATTCATTTATTCATTAGGATCCCCATTAATCTCCACTGAAGTAATTACTAATCTTCCTGGGGTCCAAATGATAAAATAAAACATAAAGTCCTTGTGCAGATAGAAAGGTCCAGCCATTCTCTCTGTTCACACCTTGTGCTGTCATGTATTGACTTCTTAGGAAATTTGAAAATTCACAATCATAAGATAAATATTCAAACTAACTTTAAACTCTCACAAGTACTGAAAATCACTTTGCAAGATGATTTTAATTGGAAACTGAGCGAGCTTTTAGGATGAAGTAATTTTCAGTTTAAATTTTTATTGAATGACTTTTATTCAATAACTTAATGAAATATAAACTGTAAGCCAAATAATTATTAATTAAGGCTTGTCTGTGTGGTTTGGATCAGAAAAAGGTTCAAAATTTGAGCACATACAAACATCAAATTTCACCAACTATAATAGTTTTTATTTCTGCGCATCTTAAATGTCCCTCCTTGACTTTAGACGTAATCAAAACTTTGTTTTTCCTTCTTGCTCTTTGTAATTACAACCTCTATAAACAATATGTAACCAAGAGATAAAAAAACAATCGAAGACATGAAAATTAAAGATTGTGTTAAACGTGAATAATTTTTTAATTTTCTCATCTATAAAATGTTTAAAATATTTCATTTTGAAGATCAATGCCTCAAATCTGCTTAATCTGTAGCGGTAGAGTAGAATTAGCGTATTATCTTTGATTTTTCTTCTTTGGACTGGTTACCTATAAAGGTGCAGATGACCTGCCACCTGAAGACTCCTGAGATTATCCAGTCCAAATATTGCCCTGGATAATGACTGTAATTTTGCCTAATTCTAGTCAGTCATGGTGATTTTTATCTACATGGAACCAATTTACAGTACTCAGTTCAAGCCATTTTCTTCAAGAGACACATATGCCAGGATTTCTCAAACATTGTGTATGAAATTCACTTTATTCCAGTTCTGCATACATACACAGAATGACAAAGTTCATCATAGGAAATCAAGTTATTAGTTGTCGTGCCAGATATTTTGAGAGCAGTCCTAAACATTAATGCAAATGGATGCATAGTATTTGTTCCGCTCACAAAAAGCAACTTCTGTTTTTTTACACAACAACCAGAGCCTAATCTCATGTGTTATTTCCATTATGTTGCCTCAACCCACCACCCCTTCTGCCTTTCTGCCCGTTTTAGCAAACAGCAGCCTCCGTTGCAGAATGGCAGGGTGTTATGACAGCACGCTACTGTTAACTGTGTTTGGTTTGGGAGGACAGGAGAACACACACATACTGACATTCTCTGACACATACACTCAAAGGACACTGACATCTTCATCTCCAGAACTGGCATTGGACAAGAGAGAATGCACTCAGGCATATTTGTGTTTCCAGCATCATCTTCTCCAGATGGAGCTCATCTCCACTCTATTCAAAGCCATATTTTGACTGTTTACTCAAAATTCCTCCATATCTGGCTATTGTTAATCCTGCTTGTCTCTGTGAATATATTCAGAAACATGTTTGAAGTGGGAGTATATATCTGCTGCATGCTCAAGTGAAGTAACACACAAGCCCATGTGTGCTCACTTAGGGAAAAAGTGAGAAAGTTTTCTCAAGTTCTGGTCATGCTTTGGTGAGTCCATAAGATTGTGAACCGTTTGACCTGCCCAGGTGGATGCTGTTCTCCGAAGTGCATCCTGCCTCCTGAAGACATTTGTTTGTACACACGATGAGTTAGTGTTAGCTGCAGCAGGATGTTTGGGACCTGCACACGTGTGTGAGAACACTTCGGTATGTGGGTGGCTGAATCGTTGGTGTACATTTGCGCCCAAAAACCAACTGTAAGAGTTTTCAGTGACCTTCCCATAGACATCTAATTCTGTTTCTTAGTTAGAAAAATCTGTCCTTGTCCTACAATAATAAATTGGGTTTGCTAAGAACCACAGATTATGAAAAAATGAAAACGAAAATTATTCAAATGAGAAGAATTTTGAAAAAAAAAAAAAAGAATGATCGACAAAGTGGAGCCTCAGTGTGCCATTGTCTCCCCCCATCGCCTCATTCAGTTTTTCCACATTTAGCGCTGAACACTTTGATACATGGTGAAGGAATGCAGCTTGAATAATCACTTGGATGAATCACTAGCATCACTAGCATGAAGAGGAAGGAGAGAGGTGTGCTTCTCTGATGAACTGAAGAGGTGATGGAGTCGATTAAAGAGGCCACAGGGTGAGAAAAGATGGACATTTAAGAAGAAAGGAACGGAGGACAGAGAGTCAGAGCAGGAAGGAGAAGCAGAATGAAAGTAACGGGGGGCCTCCCTGGCTGTTGTTACGCTGTGTGCGATCATTTGGCTTGATTTGGATTAATGCTTTAATTGGGAAACACACACAGACTGTTACCATCTGTATCCCATAGTAGTGGAGCGGATGCCAAGACAAACCATTGCTGCGTCACACTGACAGATTCCACCGCGGTAATAAGAGAGCTCAAATAAAGGCTCTGTGTGAGAATGATAGGGCTTTAAGGACAAAATAGTTTGAGAGTGGGTGGCTTTCGGTCATCAGAGCGGCACAGCCAACCCAGAGTTAACGTCACAGAGGCTGTGCTGAACAGCCCAGGATGTGGAAGTTATGGAAACCCCTACGATTGCAAAGAGACTTCTACTTCTGCATGAGTTTTAAAACAGTGACCATTAAAAACAGGAGATAAATGAATATTTTCAGTTGTGACACATTCGTTTACATAGTGTTATTCAGGTGTATGTATGCAGCTAATTAAAAAACTGTGACGGCTTGTTATGCGTTTGCTGTATATGGAGGAGAGTGCACTAAAACAGACAACAAAGGTCATGTAAATAAATGAATGTTTAACATCATTAAAATATGTCTTTGCTTGTCTCACATGTATAATAATAAAAAAATCCTATGCATTTAAGACTGTCTTGCCAGGAGGGACAGAAAATTTGCTACATTTTTTTAAGGGTGAGTTCAGATTTGAACCTAGACAAACACTGTCAGTTTTAGGCAGCATGCACCAAACACACATACATACGTTGTCTGTGTATCTTAAGGACATGGAGGTTTTGAGTTTGAGGTGTGATTAATAATTAGCTTCCACTACTTTAAATTTGTACTGACTTTTCCAACAAGCTCACAAACTAGCTATTTAAAGTTGGGTTATATAATCCCTAATTTTGTCTTTTAATTTGTCTATAAAACAACATTTCTCAATTCAAAATGCTTCATTATCGAAAAATGTACAACATATAGTTTGATCCATACTGAATTATTTTGTTACCCATTATGTAAAAACAGTGACAAGTAAAACAGTGAAAATTTAATTAAAGTCTAATATGAGAACAAAAACATAAAATTTGCTGTGATATTTAGTATTTAGTTTGGTATTATGTCATTATGTTTGCTGTTACCTGTAATTAATACAGGTTCGAAACCATTTGATTGCTTTTTGGAAGGTCAGTGTAAAGATATATTTTCATAGGCTACATATTTTTGCCATTTTACCATTAACCCTTTTAAAACTGTCAACAGAAGTTTCCAATGAGCAAAAGGTTTTTTGAATGCTTCAGTGTAATTAGAAGATTTGGAAAACTAATTTGATATTCATTCACTGAGTCAGACGTGCCAGGCATGCAGAACATTAATCAGTTTAATTCTATGATAACTCTAGAGGAGCTTCAAATATCTACATGTGGGAAAATCTGTCGATGGGTCAAATATTAGTTGTTCACACAGGAAGGAGTGGAAACAGTCGTTGTTGAAAGAAAGAAAAGGCTACGTATATGAAGTTTGTGGAAGAAGCCGATATTGTCAAAATGCTACACATGGTAAACAACTGGCAGTAAGTTCTCAGCAACCTGAGAACAACATGCATGTGGTCAAACATGGCTTTGGTGGCAGCGTCATGCTACTGGGTCAGATGTTTTCAAGATGGTCAAATTTGATGAAAAGATGGAGGATGTGGAATAAAATATCTCACAAAAAAAAAAAAAAAAAAGAGTTCTGGAACTGGGGGAGATGTTCATCTGAATGATCCAATTATCCGTTGTAGAATGTTTTGCACAACCTACTATTTTGCTTGTTGGTCTGGGTAGGAGTTATGAGAATGTGTTTAGTCTATGCACGGGGAGTTTCAGATGGGTTCAAACAAGGTCCAGTGGCCCTGTAGAGCTATTCTGGCCCCTGGTATGGTTCCAGTGATAAAGACTTGGGTGTGATGGACAGGGGGTACGCATAGGACATCCCCCCCACTTCACACCAAATGCCCCAAGTACCTTTTTCAGCCATTACAATTTCTTAATTTGGTGTTAACATGCAGCAAAGTGGTTTTCCGAGGAGTCTTTAAATGCACCACGAGAGCACTTTGCTGTAGTATTGGTTGTAATTTTGGCGGATGGCATTACGGCGGTGCAGCGTTGTCTGTTGCTCTCCAGACAAAGAGTAAAAGCTTGTATTCACTGCAATGGCTTCATAATTACTTTGGAGCTGGGTGCTGTGGCAGAGTGGAGATGGAGTGGCGGCGTTATTGGCGGTGTTACACCTGTCCATCACAGATAGGAGACATGCTGCGGAGCAATGGTGCACAATTTGTGTCAACTAACTAGCCAGAGTCAGAGCCAAACAAAAGGTAAAAAGGTTTGCATAGCTTTTTTTCTAAATTTCCACAATACAAAGAACAAAGTCAGAGTGGCGAGATTAGACAAGCAGCAAGGATGATGATGCAGACTCCTCTTAAGTAAGGATGAATTATGACTTGCTGAAAAAAAAGTCTAAATCTTTAGAGACAAAACCCCTTTTGGGGTAATTATTCTGGGGAGAAATTGAAAGTTATATATATTCTTTCCTTTCTAGCTAATCATAATTGTGAACCTACGTGTTGGTTTGTTCCAAAAACTAAAATAAAATTCTTTGAATGTTGTGAATGTAACATGACAAAATGTGAAACAAGGATTGTGGGAATACTTTCTGCTGATTAATAGCATCCACTGCATCACTTTGGTCTGTCAAATTCAGTTAAATACACTGAAATAAATGGTTGTCATGTGGTAAAATAAAGTAAAATTATGTTTAAATATAAAATGTAAATGTAAACTGTAATAAAAAGAATGAAGGCTATAATGCCTTTTCAAACAATTGCACCTTTATATTTCTGTCCAGCACAAAATCAGTAAACACAATTCTCTACTTTGTAATTCAATTTAATAGTTAAATACATGAGCAAACCCATTCTTACAGACAATCATGAGAAACCGCTTTGATTGTGACAGGCTGTCTTTCTTACCAGAGCTCTGCAGCAGAACAATGTAAAGCTACACACCCTGTCTGTGTGATTCAGTGACCTGTTGGACCCCTGAGCTCTGGAGCACCTCTGTGACCCAGACCGAGTCCCCGCTACAACCCCACTGTTGACCCCCATTCATTTGGACCGACCTTTCTTATCAAGTCTGCCAGTTTTGGCTCTCACACACATGTGTCTAGCTCCCTTCTCTCTTCTACCTTCCCTGAGACCATTCTCCTTCCCTCGAAGCCTTCGAGTCCTCTCTCACACATCTGAAACCACGCTGTGGGAAATAACGTTGACTCATTCCTGATGGACAACTCAGGTGTCAAGGCCTCCGTTTGAAAGCCGAAAGCCAAGAAATCTGACGTTGGGTGAATAATGACGCGATAAAAATGTTCAGACTAATTGCAAAGCCAAAGCCTTCTCTTCAGGTTCACCAAGAATGCTAACACAGAGCTGCCAGAAGGGCTTTATTTTTCCAGTTTTTCTTTGAGTCCTGCCATAGTTTCACATGCAGCCCATTTCATTTTGATCACCCAGGCCAGCAAAACACTGACATCATTGCACTCAATTAACAATGAATAGTGAGAGGAAAGTACATACTCAAATATCTACTGCATATTATCCCCCCCTGCCAAGAACATCATGGTGCGTCTTGGTTCCTCACTTACTCACAGGTTGACAGAGCTGCCTGTGAGATACATGCAGTGAGCACTGCTGCAGCAGCAACATGCAAACAATCTCTGCAGCACAAAATAAGAACTGTAGCCAGAAACCAGAATTATGAGTTAGAGGGGGGAAAAAACAAAACACATGAGCTAACTTCTTTCCGCTACAGGAGTTACAACAGGATACAGGTTAAGGGACATTTTTGTGGCCTTTAAACTTTATTCTATGAGGAATTTTTTTTTTTTTTTTTTCAAAATTTCAGATCTTGGGATGAATTTTTTTAATTTTTCTTAAAGCTTTCTCCCTTTTTAAACAAACAGAGCACTCTTTCCATTTGGTATTTTTTGGGATACAATTTTGTCTCATTAGAAATTTATTGTCTTGATTCACTATTGCTACAACTTAATTTTTTGTAAAGAATATTCACATGTTTAAAATACCTTTAAAATTACGTTGTTGTTTTTGTTTTTCATCCGATTCTTTTCATGTATTGCAAGTATACACATTTTTTACATATTTGTAATTGGAAAAAAAAACCACTTTCTTGAAGATTACAATAAATAGAGATTAAATAGTTCTATTTAAGTAGTTAAAACTTCTGGAAATTTTAACAAATATTGTAAAAATATTTGACTTACATCAAATATTCCTGAGGTGGGAAAGCTTAAAATGGCGTTCATAAAACCTTGTGAAGGTTTCGTTTGCTATAAGAAACATGTCAGACGTGTCTCTTCACCTGATATAACATTTGAAGAAGCATCACGTTTCTGTGACACCTACAAATCTTTTCTGCATCGTATATGGGGTGAGGGATAAAAAGTCTCCTTTCTATGTTTCTGTCTCTCTCTATGAGTCTCTTGTCCAGTTGTGCTGACCACTCATCACCTGCAGAAAAATAACAACAAAAAAAAAGAGATCAGAAAAGGCTCAAGGAGGATAAACATGGGGTGGGCAAAATTACCGGTGCTAAAATGTGGCAGAGAAAGGTGGTTTCTCTGTGCCTATTTACCAGCTAAAAATACCTCAATGACTAGCCAGAAGCACCGCCAGCCTACAGAGGTATCCTTGCCAGCACCTTTCAGATGAATCACCTTCTCTTAATTTGTGAAGTGTAATGAGCATCCTGAAACATCCAATTACAGATTCCCATCTAACGAAGTAAACAGCGCTTCAAACAGAACTCGAAACAGAGCTCTCGATGAGGAGTTTGTTGTCAGGTAATGCTGGATGTCTGCAAAGATGTGGGGGTGTAAGGTGTTGACAGTGTTAGTGTTCTCCTTGATAGAGCTGCTCTGGTGTTTTCCCATATTTACGTCAGTACACATGCGTGTGTGTACAGGCCCATTGAGAAGTTTACATATGGAGGGTAATGGGATAACTCTGGCCTCAAGCAGCAGAGAAACAGGTGCTTATCTTGTCAGACAGTTGTGCTAAGCCAACCTTTGACCCTTGGTTAAAAGCCAATTGAGAAATTAAAGCAAGAAATTTGCACACTTTAAGCCCCCCCCTCACTGCGTTCAGCTCCCCTTTCTTCTACATATGCACTTCAGGACACAAAACCTCCTGCAAGTGGTAAACGTCAGCAAGATGAGGAGCCATTTTCAATATTGTACTCTTTGGGTTAGGGTTATGGAAACATCAGCAGAAAGTTCTTATTTCTGCTGATGTGAAATAGGAACTAAAAGACAATAAAATGACAAACTCCGTAGGACCAGCAGGTTTGAGATTGTCATTTTTACAAGATTAAGCATGAAATACAGCAGTAGGGGTAAAGCTGACTGATGTGTGGGGTCTGACTCATGTGCATTCACCAGAGAGGTCTGGGTAACTGATTTAGTTTTTTAAGCACAAGACATTGTTCAAGTTTTTTATTTTGTTTTGCAGTGTCTGCCAAGCTCCTTCAAAATATGCCGTATTCAGTTACTGGAATCTATGACAAACACACTGACTGGCTCTGTGAAGTGAATTCATTTGGCTTGTAAAAAAAATAAAAAAATCAGTTGTATTGGAAACTTTTTAGTCTTTTGTGCTAATAAAACCTAAATTTGACTGAATTATTTCAGACAGTGATGACATATTTTCCAAGTCATTTCCTCTGCCGTAACTGGCATCATCACTGCAGGTGACGTCACTGCAGAGATCCTTATGAGCAAATCATCAGAGTGTGAGATCACTGTGGGGAGAAATTAAGACACTGGTGATGGATTTCAAAAGGAACACACTGAAACACCGACACAGATGAATATCTGGGGAATGATCATTGAGAAAGTGGACACACTTGAATATTAAACAGGACCAGAGCTGCAGCACTGATATATTTTACAGAGCAGACTTTTCCTTGTGAGGAGATAGAGGAAACACCGTCTCCACCAGCTTAGCGAATCATGAGACTGATGTTTTTGCATGTTCTTCCTTGCAACCTCAGTCAGATTGGTGCCTCTGAAAACAAAACTCTTGCCACAGATTCTCACAAGAATGTATTTCTGGACTTTGACTGGGCCATTCTTTGATCTAAACTGATCTGGCTTCATGTTTGGTGTCCTTGTCCTGCTGGAAGGTGAACCTACGCCCCGGGTTTCAGTCTTTTTACAGGTCTTGTTCCAGATTTGTTAGGCATTTAGACCCACCCATCTTCCCGTCAGCTCTCACAAGTTTCTCTGTCCTTACCAAAGAAAAGCATTCCCAGAGCAGGAAGCTGCCAAAGTCATGTTTTGTGGTAGAATTGGTCTGTCTATTGTTAGATTTCCACCTCATATAATGTTTTAGACCAGGACCAAAAAGTCCTTGGTAAGAAGATTCTCCCACCACTCTGCATCTCTTTCAGATTTTTGCAGCTCCTGCAGAGTCAAAAGGGACTTTTCTGATCAACACTGACCTTGTCCAGCTTGTCAATAAAGATGGACAGCTCTGTCTTGAAGACTTAAAGTTGTACTGTATCCTTTTCAATTTCAGAAGACTGACTAAAAGATGAGCTACTTCCTCACAAGTTTATCAATATTTCTTGGGGGTTTTTTGGCAGACAAGTGGTTGAACATGCTTTCATTTAGGGGTGTCCAATTAAAGGGGGTGAATACAAATGGCAGGTACTGCATTTGAGTACTTTGAGAGAAGTCTAGTTTCTTTCATTTCTATCATTGGCGCACACAGCAAGCATAAAACAGACGCACACGGGCGTAGCAACATTCACTCTCGTTTTAAGCACATAAACATAAATGCATAAACAAGCAGTGGGACACCTGAAGGAAATCCTCAGTCACACCAAAACAGGAACACAGAGCAATTATACAAACCAATAACAGCCAAAAGCGCAAGAGAAACCCAAGCTTAGAAAAACATGTATTTTAGGATGCAGCCCATGAGCATCAAAGACAGACACAAACATACAGTTCACAGCCATTAAAATGCAATATGACACTTAAAGGAGAAACACAGGAGGAGAAATGAGAGACATAGATCTTGTCTCACCAGGGAACATTTTCATAAAATCTATCTGAGAACTTGGAGCGCTAACAAATAAAACAAGGTATAGCACAGTAGATCTAAAAGAGGAGATGAAAAATAAAGGAGTTGTGCAGATAGAGACAACGCTCAGCTTCTTCCATAGTTATGCATTGCAGAATGCAGAAGCTGAAAGGGACAGAAACCTGGCAAACGCTCACAGCCTAATAAGTCCCAATAGCAGGTTTAACAGACTCCAAGCAAAATCAAACAAACTTGATTTTGTCCTCATGAAAATGAATGATCTTTTAAAATATTTTTAAGAAGAAAAAAGTCATTGTAATAAGAATTTTTTTTTTTTTCACAATTAGAAACTGCAAAACACACAATAAATTAATAACACACAAGCAGACTGCAAATGCTATAGTGGTAGCAATAAGTAGTTTTGAAAAGGAGATTTAGATATAACTCCTAAATCTCCTTTTCCTTTTTTTGTGATTACTGTAAAATGTCTCAGCCTTGCTCTCCTCCCCAAAAGAAGCTGCCAAGTGTTCGGGCTTTCTTTGTTAAACCCAGCCTCACTGTCTCCCCAATAATCTCCGGGCGGTGGAAGGTGAAGAGCAGTGTGTCCTGCTGCAGCCTGAGGGTTCAGGGTGGATCTGGGACGGCAGATGATAATGAGCAGGGGGATAAAGTAGAGTTAGGGAGGTCTTATCACCCTGAGCCCCTGGGTCATGCAGTGCTGCTGGTGGTCAAAGACCCTTTAACTATTAAAAATAAAATAGAAATGTTCCAAATTATATTTTTATGATAGGGGGAAAAAACTTATATTTACGGAATACAAATACATCTGCGACTCTGCCAAACTGCCTTCTCAAACTAGCAAACCAAGGAAAGAAAGGCTTGACCTGAGGTTTCTTGAGCTCTGATTGATTTTAATCCTGGGTGCTGTCCCTGGACACTATACGCTGTGTGGGGGGTCAAACAGGCAGACAGGGCTGGGTGTCACTGCAAGGGGCGGGGCACCCAGACCTCAGGCTGTGATTTGTTGATGTGCATCAGACGGGAGTCGACCAGATTCTGAATAAATCACTTCAGTGGCACCAGTGACAAAACCGTGATAATATCCTTGAGATATCTGCAGGAACGTCTCCGTGTGTGTGCGTGAGTGTGTGTGTGTAATAATAATAAGGCAGGACGGCTGTTTCAGAAAGATTCAACAAGGACAAAAATAAGAAAAATCAAATATTTGTCTGATGTTTTACTCACTTTAAAAATATTGTTTTAAATGGAATTATTTGTCTCTTTCAATTTATTTTAACAATTATTCTTGTTAGCTGTATTACTGAAAGGTTTGTACAGTGAGGAAGTGTACAAAACAAAAAGTCAGTCTTCCATCTAATTCTGATGTGACCCAAATGCTGGATCGTGATTGATTAGACCATTTTAAAATATTTTCTGATTAAATGATAAATAACAGCTTAAATGTGTTTTTAGAAGTTATTGAACTAGCAGGATCCAAACATAGATTCAGTAAACAAACACTTTCATTTGTTCTTGCAGGGAACAACTGTTCTACAATTATACTTAAAAGTTTAATGTTTTGCCTGTAAAAATAAGTTTCAATCTCTAAAAACTCACACCTGAAAAGAATCTACGTAAAGGTAGTGGAGCTAATATGGAAGTCAAATGTTAATGCTGATAGTGAATATGGATGTTCGTCAGGGAAGGACAGATTGACATGCACTGGAGTAACAATGGAAATGAAGCTACAAAGGAAGTGAAGATTTAAACTCAAGGACAAACACTAAACACTGAAAACTAACTCATTTCACAGTTGAGTTTGTATGTTATTTAGTTCATTGAGGACTCCAGTTTCATTTTGTGAACATGATGAACAATAGTTTGTTGTTTCTGTAGAAATATTTGTTGGTTAAATAAACAGGAAGAGTCCAAAGCAGAGATCTGAATGAGTGTGGAAAGAGAAACAGGGCGAGAGTTTGAGGAGTCAGACGTGAGGTTCAATCTTTTTCATACCACTTAATGTTAGAAAATGTCAAAATGTGTGGTTTTTGAAGAGTGTTTGAAAATTACCTGTTTATAATATATATATATATATATATAATTAAATTATCTTTTGATGTCTAAAGATGAATATAAACACACAATAAATTACATCATAAAACAAAATTTGATTTTTGTATAATCATTTCATTTTGTCCTGAGTTTTTTTTTGTTTGTTTGTTTGCTGAAGCATTTGGGATTTATACATACATATATATATATATGTACTTACTTTAACTGCACCAAAGAATTAAAAACACATTTTGAGCTTGTGCTGATGTTTCCTCTGTGTGCTTCTTTTAGCTTTATAGACCTTTTTCACGGCAACCGGAAGCTGTATCTGAAAGGACTGCGGCACTTCCTGTTTTGGTGACTGTAATTCAACTACTCTGAAAAATGGCTCTCCTCCTCCGGTCCTTTTCACCGTCCTTACTTAATTTGCCAGCCCTTTCTTTCGCTGATGCGGAGGAAATCGCAGCGGCTAATTCATCCACCAACAAACGTGTGAAAGGATACAAGTTCTTCCACGAAACATATATCCACCGCAATCAAGTTAAGAAAACACGTAGCTTAGCGAGCTAACCGCTAGCTACAGTATATGAACTACACAAACATCGTAATGAAGCTTAACTTAGTTTTCTAAATTACGTGGAATATTGGAGACAAACATAATTTAAACTTTTCAATTATATTCTGATTACATTCTGAAATGTATTTGCCAGTACAGTTTGTGAAAAATAGCAAAATCGCTCCACAAAATACATAACCACATAATTTCATTATTATGTGGTCATGTCATAATAATAATAATAATATTATTATAGTAACAGTTATATGTGACTGAAAATGATCTTACATGGAAAATATATACAATGTATTATCTTAATTAGACGTTTACCTGCGGGTGGATGTGCCATATAATCATGGTCCGCAGTAGCATCTTCAGCCTGGCTAGCTTTCTGACAGAGGACAAACTGCCGTTTCTTAGCCCTCTCGAAAGCAGACTCTCTCATTGCCGGTGCAGTGCAGTGAGGTTATTCCAGGCAAACAGGGAAGGAACAGCTCCACTTCTACGGCGGCTGGTTGTGGATCCGCTAACAAAATCCTCCGGTGTGAAGTGGCGGCTACAGACGAAAGTGCTCCCCGTCTTTATGCAAAAGTCAGGACCTTCATCTCTTCGGATCGCCTGGATCTACTTCCTCCGTTGGTCCGGGTCCGTCGAGAACGCATGATAGGACAGTTATGGCTGTTTTCTTGCCCCACATGAACAACCAGGGACTGAACAAAAACAACTGCTCCGAGACATAGCCATATTCCTAACCTTTTAATGCTAACTATAGCCACCGGAAGTTGTCCAACCCAACATCCGCTTTAAACCCGGAAGCGTGAAAAAGGTCTATTGTTATTGCTTCATATCCTAAAACATCAAGACCATGTCATACATGTCATACATGATTATTCCTATAAAAGGGCGTGAATCCTATCTCATTTTTGGGGGGAGGACCATAAACAGGGAAATTTCTTAAGGCCAAATTTTGGGGAGGGGGGTAAAGTTACAGTGAAATGTAACATAAAATGTGGTTTGGAAAGTTTTTAAACCACAATCATGCTGCAGGACCAAAAATGACTAGTAATGCACATTAAACATGTTTTTCTAAGTCAGCAACCTGTTGAGAAGTGAAACTAAAATTCAAATGTTGCTTAGATATGAGTTTTGTTCAGTCTGACTGATCTAATTTCTGCTACACCTTTACAAAAAAGTAAGGTTCTAAATAAAAAAGCTTTAATGACTTATTGTAATGGCTCCCAATTTCTTTTCTTTATGACTTTCTTGCATTTCTTTATTTTTAAGACTTTTTAAGTTTTTTTTCTGGATGACTGAGAAGCAGCAGGTAGATATGAATGAATATCAGGGGGGGTATTGTAACTTAAATGTAACCCTCAAAACACCAGGGTTTATATAGAAAAATATTCAATTTTATTTTGTGGTTTTAAAGGCTCTACAATGAAGCCAGTGAGAAATAAAGGCAGCTTTCTGTTTTTTCTATCTGTTCTCGGATCCCACTCTGAGCTTGGTCTACTTGCTCAGCCCCTCCCTCCAGGTTCAATCTCTTCCAATTAACTAAAAGTTAAAGAGCTAAATATGAATGAGATGTTTGCTATCTTGACAAAAAAAAAAAGCTGAAGTCTATGAAAGCGTTATAGAAGTTTTGCTAATGAGATAACTTATCATGATTAAGCCAAAGTAAGAAAATAACGAACTGCAGTCTGATTTGTATTGTTTGTATTTGTATTTCTTCTTATTGAGCAGTGAATGTAAAAAGAAGGTTTACGTGTCTTTTTGTTTTAAGTATTTACTTACTGGCGGGTTTTATGTTTGTGCTGCAGTGCCACAGCTAACGCTAACAGCTAACAGCTAACAGTTAGCTCCTCATTCCAGTGGCTCTAACGGAGCCTGCTGTTGCTCCTCGCACACTTTGGACTGAACCATTGTTCTAATAATGGAAGGGGGGACCTAAAAATGTATTCTTATTTTTCTTCTGAGATAAATGGTAGATTTATTTCGGTCTTTGTTTCTTTTGCCTTTTTATAACAATCTTGTTTAAATGCAAACATTTCTTTTATTATTTTTTGTGGGGGGACAATTCTAGACTTTTCCAAAATTGGGGTGGTCCAGATCACCCTGCCCCCTATACACACAGATTCTGAGATGAGCACAAATGTTTTTCTGTTTTTTACATTTGTGTTTTTAATTGCACAAGTTTGATTATTAAAGAAGAGCACCTCTAATTCATTTTGATGAATAATTTTATGTTTTCCACTATGCACGTTGTGGGAGCGGTATTCTGCCAAAATCAATTTAAAGTTCCTGTGGCTAATGCACAGTGCAGCACACTGCACACTGGAAAGATGAATTTGCATTGGCACAGTACAGGGACAGGCAGGTCGGTGTAACCTGCAGGAGTATCATGAGCCCAGCCAGGATGAGTCAACGAAGGATTGCCTTACCATTAGCATGCTCACTGCAGGCCAGCCACAGACGCAGAAGCTGATGAAAAGATTGATTGGAGAAGGTTAAAATGCCATTTGATACTTCTGAGTTTGATTTAATGACCCGCTTTTAGGATTAAAAGAAAATCAGCAGCGGTGGGCCAGCAGGCAGACGGGGTGACAAGTTGCAGAGCTTTTCTCGGCGAATCATTGTTATCCAACTTGTTAGGCCCTAACCCCTGAAAGCGAAAAATATATTTTTTGCAACAAATGTCCGCCTGGATATCAGGGACAAACAGCAGACATCCATCAGCGTTTCAATGGCTAACAGAGCAAGAAAAAAAGAGGAAAAAAATAAAACAGGAGCGGGCCTCCACCTCTCCCCTCATGTCAGTATGTATCCCATTATGGTTGTACTGTGCGGACAGAGGAGCTCTGCCTGCTCACCACAGCTTTATTTATTTTACTGTCTTTCATCTGCAAACCACCGCCAATCTGCATCAGAGGGAAATCCACTCTGTGTATCCCATAGGTGTCATTTAGGATTGATTCCCTGGAATTAGCAGATGTCAAAGTAGAACCATGTGGCTGTCGGTCTGTCCGTCCTCCCCAACACCTGTGATAAGACTGTTTGGATTCAGGGAAACCTCACATGAGAGCCTCTGGTGCCTCCACATTAATTTACCATTATGGATTCATTCTCAGGGTTTACATATTCAGTGTCTGCTAAACATTAACATGGAACTGTGAAATCCAGTTTTATCTGATCGACCCTGCTTGATAGAATGCTGTTTAGCTAAAATATTGAGTTCAGAAAAAAAAAAAAAGACAAAATGTTTAATGACAATGTTGCCAAGAATTTCTAACTCACTTGTGCAAGATCAATATCATTCAAAAGATTGCGTGTGTGAACAAAAAAAGCACAACCTTTAGTTCTTTTAATTCAAGAAAATGAGACACTTTTACTGAAAAGTAAGCTTAGGCTGTGATCCAACAGATAGTAGAAGTATGTTATACAGTAATATGCCACACATGGTTAATGTTATGTATCATTAGGCTGCAGGATCCATTTATTTAGAGAAGTGGGCAGTGTGAGTGCTTCATATCCTCTTAAAAATGTGCAATAATATGAGTTAAGGAAATAGCAGGACCACCAGCGGCTTCCTCTTTGCTGAATTTGTTTCTGACAGTGTTTGTATTTGCTGTGGATCCCACCACGCAAACACGGAGAAGTCATCAGAAGGTCTTTAAGTGGTTCTTGAATTTGGCAAACACTAAGACCCCTAAGCTAAATTTAAATGGAACCGAGTACTTTCGCACGTGAAATGTTGCACAGAAACAAAATCTCAAATTTCTCTTGGTTTATGATGTTCCTTTGTCCCACATATATTTAATATGATGTAGAATTACGGATAAAGACATCACAGAATGTTATAGGCTTGATTTGTGAAAGTTTATTGTAAACATGTTCGTGACATTTCAAAGTTTCATTAAAGGCAAAATTAGTAATATAAAAACAGAGGTCAAAAAATTGCAGTACATGAAGGAGCAACATAAGAATGGCTGTAGAATAAACTCTCTTAAATAACGGTACACACATTTACAGAACCTTAAAAATTAATAATATTTATATGACATTTTTCATGATTGGATTAGTGATAAACTTCAGCGTATTTTCTTGGGATTTCTTGAGACATTGTAGTGCATTATGGTGAAGTGGAGAAAAATGAGACATGGCTTAAATATATATATTTTTTTTTTACAAATAAAACTGTATTTTTATGGTCTGCATTTGTATTTAGCTTTTCTGACTCAACACTGTGTAGGAACAGCTTTAGCTGGAGTTGCAGCTGCTGTACAGCTGGGAATATCTTCTTCAGCTTTGTTCCTCTGGAGACAGAGTTTTAATCAGTTCTTATTTGCAAAATAGCTTAAGTTCAACCAGACTGGATGGAGAGCAGCTGTGAACATTGATTTATGGGTCTTACAAAATATTTTCTAAGAAATGTTGTTCCAGGGCAGGGGTGTGCAACCTTAACAATTCAAGAGCAATGTTTGCCCTTTGACCTGGTAGATAAAACTTGTTTAGAGCAGCAAATGTTAAATAAAGTTTTGAAAAAAATTTTTGAGAAATATTTACCATGTAAAATCTGACGTTATTTTTAAAGAACCACGATGCTATTTCTATTTTTGGACTTTAAAGCAAATTCAAACTTGAAAAGATTTTTCTCTATTGGATGTAAAACAACTATGTAAAGTAATAGTTTCCTAGTCAATGTCCAAAAATAGATCTAAAGATATGACTTTTAGTTTCATTCTGTTGTAGAATTTCAATGCAGTTATTCCATGAAAAAACTGTAAGAACTACTAAAACTAGAAACATTAGTTATCTTCTTTTTTTTTTTTCTTTTGCTAAAGTTTTACAAAACCATTGTGGAAGGTCCAAAGAGCCACTTGCTGCTCTTGAGCCGCAGGTTGAGGACCTTTTCTCTGGACTGGTTGAAGACAATAGCTGTGTTCACGGTTGTTGTCCTGCTGAAAGGTAAACCTCCACTCCAGTGTCTACCTTAGCCTGTATTTATCTCCATTTACCTTTACTTTAACTCAGACCAGCTTCACAGTCCTAAAAAGAAAAGTGTCCCCTCAGCATGATGCTGCCACCACCATATTTCATGGGGTTGCAATATGGATTATTTTCCCTCCACTCACAGTCTTTGGCATGTTGACCAAAACAATTGGTTTTGTTTTCTGTGTCCCCTCCATGGCTAATGGGTTACTTTAACAGTTCAGCGCTAGTGCCACTCTTCCAGTGAGTGTGAAGTCCTTCAGCTGCAGTGTTCCTGTCAACAGATTAACTTGAATCTCTGCAGCTCCTTTAACTAATACCTTTAACTTTTCCAGGATTTCCAAACCTCCGAGGCCTTTGCAGAACAGCTGGTTTGATTCAGAGATTCAATTACATACAGATTGAACATTTACTAATTAGGCGTTTTTTGATATGCACTGGATTTTTTTAGGGGTCAGAAAAGTAAAAAGGGTTGAATACAAATGCACACCACAATATCAGATTTTTAAAAAAATATCAACATTTGAAAGTCATTTGTCATTTGCACAAACATGCGTTTTGTTTTGTTTTCACAATTTTGCTGTGTTTGACGGCATTATGCATGTTTTTGGTTGAGCAAGTCGAAAAGACCGAAGGCAGGGTAGAGTTGCTCAGTCCAACACCAAACATCTGCCACCTGAGTGATTACTGATCCAAACTGCCCATGGCGAAGGCTCAAACTGTGGCTTTTAAAAGAGCCGTTTCAGCCTAATACATGGCCCATTACCAAATGGCCATTCATCACATTAACCCCATGTCTAAAGAGCTGCCAGTGTGTCAAAAAGTACAGTGCCATGGCGCTCTGTGTCTCCGCTCAGGACACACTGAGCAGAGCGTCCACTTTGTCACAACTCCGTTTACCTCAGAGATACACAAACCCAGCCTGCCGCCAGCTCTATTGACAACGCGAGACTGGATCTCTGCTGATCAGCAGGCATGAACTCATTAACTATGCAGTGTAACAATGAGGATTTTCTGTTTGTACCACAGAGTACCACACTCCACTTGGTACTACATGGTCCAGGCAGTGCAAAAAATGCAGCAATATGCTCGCTTAAAAAAAAAAAAAAAGAGAGACGTCTATATTTAAAGAAAAGAAAATGAGAAAACTAAACCTGCGCAGCAAACCTTTAATTAGGACAAAGTTGGAATTAAGGAACTTCAGGCCTGGCTGCGGTGAGCCTGATTTCTTAATAATATGGTGATAAACACAACAATCAATCAAGGTTCCTGACAGGACTTACAATTCAGGAGAGATTGGCCAAAATAAGAGTGGTTTCACTCTCTCATTGTGGCAGTGTGTATGCCGGTGTGTAAAAGGACACCGGCTGCAGTCTGCAGCGACGCTGCTCGCACCAGAGTGGTGATGGAAAGAGTAAAAAGCATCACTTTAATTTTACAGGACACAACAGAACCGAGTGAAGCCGCGTCTGGAAAACAACAGCTGTGCAATCCGTACTGTAAAGTCACTCAACCTTCAGCACAACAATGACGCTTAATGTTTGAAAAAGCAGAGGAAGGCACAGTAAACACAGGGATGCGCAGCCCTTTGGTGTTAGGTGTCACTTTTGATTTAGGTACACCATCACATGACAGTGTAACTTACATTATATTATTCTATCATTACAGGCGTACGAACACTTCAAAATAAACTAATGTCCCATGCAAGAAAATAACGCTAACAATGTGACGGTAAAACTGTTAAATTGGTTTGTGGACAAATTTCTTTGCATGTTATCAATCAAGACCCAAACCTTTAATTTTAGTCAGTGACTTGATAACAACTGATTAGAAGTCTGTCTGACATGGAGGTTGTAACCAAAAGTTGAGACTATACAGCTTTTCAGAAATACACTTTAGATTTTCATTTACATAGTACGTATTTTAAATATTATTGAAACCTAATTATTACAGAGAAATTACTGTATACCTATGGAGGGTAGGATTTTTTTAAAACAACAACTGTACGGGTAAACCAAGGAACACATTGTGTTCTGTGTGTTGGATATGACTTTAGTTTTGGCAGTGTTAGCACAGTTTTAGGCCAACGCCGTTTGTGGAGGGAAACTGTCACCCTGAGCATGCGAAGAATAATGACGGTTTGCTTCATACTTTGCTTTTATCCACAAGAAAGATGTACATGTCTGAGAGTTGATGGAAAGATGGATGGAGATAAATGTGCAGTAAGAAGCCACCACGGACTTTTGACTGGGGCAGAGGTTCACTTTACAGCAGGACACAGACTCCAACCTCTAAGTCAGACTTGAATCAAACTGAGAATTTGTGGCAAGATTTAAAAAGAGATGGTTGCATAGGGCTCCATCCTATCTGACTGAGATTGTGCAGCTGTAATTTCAGAAAAATGTACTTTTGAGTTCTGAGTCAGAAGTCCGAATATAAACGAATCCCACTTTTCGTCACTTTTGTTTTATAAAGTTTACGAGCCATATGTAGTTTAAGTCATTTACAAAAGACAGAAAATGTTTATCGGCACAATTTTAACTGATCCCTGATTCAGAGAAACATGGTGAATGTGAACATTTCTAATAAAATCTTATAGAATGCGTTAACTAATATGCAGATTCCATCAAAGTTTCTGAAACGAGCATGTTTGACGCACACCTACCCCTGCAGCGATTGCATGCCCTGCCCCATGCAGGCTTTGCTTCCCTCGACTACAGTCCTCAGCTTTTTCTGCTGCTTTCTGTTGGAAGATCATTTGCTCAGCAGAGGTGATGTGAAACAAATAACCACTCTGAGAGGTAAATCACAGCAGCTCCTCTCCCTCACCTCGCCACTTTTAGTAGACCGTGGCTGATTTCCTTCCTTGCGTGACTCCGGAGTATAAACACACGGCCAGAGTGACTCATCACTATTTCTTGCTTCCATGGCCTGATATAAACACGTGAAAGGGTCAGGGGTCATCTTGGGGTGGCGTGTGGGTGGCGGGAGAGGGGCGGGGGTGCAGCACGTCTCCCCGTGAGACATCTTCCATTCTCCGAAGAATTCACAGCTTCCTGTGGCCAAAGCCGCACGCCTGCCCACTCGAGCCTGGAGGAAGGAGAAAGAGAAACAGTGAGACACAGGCGGGGAGAAGGACAGGCGATTTAGGTGATAGATTACCTTCTCTACCACACTGCTCTTCAGTAAAATGGAAAGAATGCAGTAGAGATGAGCCTGTGTCTCTTCCTTTACTGACAGGCGCAAGAAAAAGAGTGATAACTGGAGGCAAGATGGAGCGGATAAGGTCGGATCTGGCCGTGTGGCGTAAATGAACTTCATTCTGCTTCATCTACTGAGAAACAGATTAATAAGCCATGAAAGGATTGTTTACATGGGTTTGCCAACTTGTTCTGTGGACCAATTGGCACTAAGAGAGCACTGATCAGCACTTTGGCCTCTTTAACCCGACATTATTGCAGGGTAGTTAGGGAGGGAGGGAAGGATAGCCACTTCCTTTCAGGCCCCCAGTCTGAAGACGGGCCAAACGGAGTCCGGCATCAATCACTTTGCACTCCGCAGCTTTCTCAATGCCATTGTTATAGAGCAGACCAACGGAAAGAGGCCGGTAGCAGGTGAAAATAAAAAAGCCCTCCGACAATTACAGGGTAAGATTTCTCTCCCAGCGTCGTTACCGTTTACACAAGCCAGAGGGAGCAGAGCCTGTCCACTAACGCGCATACAAATATTTAGTCAACAACATTCTCCAACTGGCACTGACACATGAACACATGCGGCTACAGGCAGACATTACGCGCGCGCATAACCGGCCGCTGACATACAAATGCGTGTGTGCACAGAAAAGTAGACAGATTTGCTCTAATGTCTGCTAATGGCACCATTACAGTAAGAACAAAATGAAGTGTTAGACCACAAATAAAAGTTATGGCATCACTCTGCTGATATGACTCAAATTTTGATGTTTGCGAATGTACATTCATGTCCTCTGAACTTCCTATTTGGTCAGTTCAACAAATACTGATCAATTTGTGGAGAAGATTACGGCTGGATTACGGCTGAACTGAGAAAATTAAAGATTGCTGAACTATCTATCTATCTATCTATCTATCTATCTATCTATCTATCTATCTATATCTCTGTTAAAGAATTGAATCAGATTCATTGGATTAAGACCTGTTGTCTTAATGCATTTGTGCTTTTATGAGTATTAGTTGTAAAATTGAGGTGCCAGAAGTAAAGTAACTTTTTTGTTGCATAAACGTTAAATATATCTGCAGTAAAATGCATATATTTGCTCCTTGACCTGTTGATCTTTCAGCCTGAAATATCTCTCAGGCTGTGATATTTTGGCTCTTCCCAGGCATCGTCAGTCTCTTTCCAAGTTTCATCCCTCGCACTGCCCACCACATCTCCCTGCTAGTTGTACTCCTCTCTGCTCCTGGCTTGGGTCGGGATCACTGCCTAAACCTGGCGGGATCTCTGTCACACGATGCCATACATGTGATGCTTCACTGGGACCCCCCCCTCCGCTCAGGAAATGCTTTCGGCCTTTTTCCCACCCCGGTGTTCCAATGTGGAGAGTCGGGCATTATATGACTGAATCCAGTTACCATCCCAGAACATTCCTGACTGATTCCAACCACTGCTTTTGGCTACGAGTTCCCACAGACAACGAGGATATGCCCCAGTTTGAAGCCGGCAGGGGCACTGACTATCAAGCTGTAAACTACCAAAGCTGTTTATGCCAGAACAGAGGAGTTTGAGCTCCACAATAGGCAATTATGCCCACCCATCCCCCACTTCTCTTCTTCATTCAATTTGTGGTTTCTCTGTAGGTGGATTGGGTTGTGCGCAGATTAAAAATAGTCGGCTCATTCCAGACAAAAACTGTGAGGGACATGGAACACACATTGCACCAATGATATCTCCCATTGTGGTGCGCTGTTTGGGAATTCTTAATTGCTTTTTCCGAAGCAGTGTGCCACAGGAAAATCCCCCTTCAGACGAGAGCAGAAAAGGGTTGGTGGGCTGCGTGTAAACACCATAGATGTTATGTAAACATGGACGTATAAACCCATGTTGCCCCATGTGCAGCCATCAAACTACCATCAAGGCGGTATCAAAGAAGCTAACCTGCAGCAGAGCCAGTTGTGGCCTGCGCGTGCCCTCCCTGTCTCTTTTGTGTTCTCCGCTGTGGTTTCTGCTTCAGCTCTCATTATTGATGTCTCCCTAAGTTAGACAGGCCATGATGGACCAACTCTGGGAGGTGTGCGCGGGCCTGCAGGGTGGGGCCCCAAACAGGCTCCCACTCACCGAGAGGCCGAGGCGTTGCAAAGAGGCCGAGCCAGCAGAAAGAGAGTTGAAGCTTAAAAACAAAATAGTAACAATAAAAATAATAATAACTCGAGACAGAAGTTGCGTCGCTCTATTTGTTTTGCCTTGTAAAAAAATAAATAAATAAATAAAAAACAAACATGTTTTTGTGTTAGCATCTGTCTCATTTTACGAAAATAAATTACACATCAATAAAGCTCTGCAACTAAGTTAGATGCGTCACTGTGTTGCATCTTAAAAGAAATGCAAGTGCGGAACCATGAGGAATTGAGATGACCTAAAACCCAAAGTCCGTGGCTCTTTAAAACTTCAGCTTGACATTAAAATATAGTTAATGAATTTTTTTTTTCCAGTTTTGAACAGAAGCAATCATTCACAGCCCTCATCAATGAGACAGATGTGAAGACACACACCCACGCACGCACATACACGTCAAGCAAAAAGGAACCTGCAAATTTATTCAAAAATAATCTCATGATTCTTAGAATTGGCAAAAAAAAAAAAAAAAGAAAGAAAGAAAGAAAGATCAGAAGGGATAATAGTAAGAGATGAACTCCTATTGTGGAAAAAAAAAAAAGTCATGAAAATCATGAAGCTGAAATAAATATGTTTCTCTTTAATTGTCCTATTTTACCTTCCAATTCTAAATTAACACGTTTCTGAAATGTTTATTCTGAAATATTATTTTCTTTTTGGTAAAGCTAGGGTTTTTTTTCTTCTGCTTCTTCTTTTTAATCCGAAGAGCTTGAGTTGAGTTTAAACAGGTATAAGCAGTGAAACATTATGAAACATTTTCTGTGCAACCGTAAACCACATCTGGACGGTTGGGAGTTTGTAAAAACTCTGGACCTGCCAAAGCCTTCCTTCTGCGGCCTTCATGTTAATTTATGTTGTGGTGTGTACAGAACTGCATATAAAAGTGACTAAAAATATGACGGTTACTCAATTAATCAACTTTATTTAATTATTATTTGGTACAAACAAGTAAGACCATAAATAGGACATTAAATATTTATTTTAAAAAATATATATAGCCCTCTGGGGATCATTCTTGACATATTTTTGATCAGGACGTTTAGTGTCCTCCTCATAGCATTTGTGAAAAATACCTGCATTTTGGTTGAAATTGTACAAGTGTTAATTTTTTTTTTTAAAACAACATAAAAATTGCCTGACGTAGGTAAAAAGCTACAAAGCTCAGAGTTTTTCATGGAGGTTTTCACCCCAAATCAAACTGGTTTGATTTCAGCTTTGACATTAGAAATCTTTATGAACAGCTTTAACGTGTGCATGTTATTTTCCTGGGTCCAATTTCTACATAACACACATATTTTCCTGGTTGCCCTGCAGCTGCTGTAACAACTTATTGCAGCTGTAGAGGTCTGCAGGATTAAGCCAGAGACAAACCAAAGCCAACCATCAAGTGTAACTTTCTTCTTTTGTCTCAACTGTGTTTGTTTTGGATTACTATGGTTTTGCTTTTTTTTATTATTATTATTATTTCTTGCTGTTAATTAACTTTGATACAAGTTGGGATTTTTTTTTTCCTATTTATTCAATCACATATTTACTTATTTCATCCTTTTTGTTTGTGTTTTTTAGTGTCTTGTTGCCATTAACAAAGTTGACTTGTAGTTTGTTAACTAGACCTTTCTGTACATCATTTATTATTCCCCACAATTTACATGCATGTTTATCTCATTATTTCTCCCTTTCTCTCGTTGTTGTTTGACTCCCATCGCCCTTTGATTTTATCTTGCATTGTGATATGAATAAAGACAGATTGATTTAGATTATTTTCCCCTTCAGAAGGACGAATAATTGCACGTTATTTCATTTTTCCTCATGTTATTATGCAGAAGACAAACTGTTGCCGTCACAAAACTACCCGCTACTGAATGTGTAAGTTAAATGGCTCAGCTTGTTTTCATTGCGTCAGATCGACATGAGTTTTTGAGTCCTTCCTATGAATAAATTCAGCATAAAAAACATTAAATTGGATTCTCTCTCTTTTTTTTCTTTTTTTTTTTTTAGATGAAATTAACGAATTTGCTGAACGCAATACCCGCAGCATGATATGCGCGTCATCCGTGGCACATTTTGACTTAAAAATCACCCAATGCAGCAGAATCAGGCTCCCATCTCATCACCCTGATGAGATTTTTTTATTTATTTATTTATTTTTTATTAGACATTTATTTCAAATTACGACCCCGGATTCCACATGCATCCTTATTGTTTGAACAGTTTGTCCTCTTGACAATCAACACACGTCAAAGTGAACGTAAAGACCGCGCCTCTGCGCCGCCACATGCAACGAAGCATAATTCAAATATCTGTTTTGGACGCGCAAAATCTCATTGAGCGCTTTTTTTTTTTTTTTTTTTTTTTTTTTTTTTTTTGCGCCGCGGCTGATTGCTGGCGGCGCCCATCAAACCCGCTTCGCATTGACGCAGCGGCCCAATGCGCGCAATCAGCGGTCTGCGCGCAGCCCAGTCCCTTCCCGATCACATAAACAGCACTTCAACGAAAATATACACGGCCACCTACTGCGCACAGGGAAAGTGATGAGGGGTGTGGAGAGGAGGGGTGTGGGGGGGATGGCCGCGTCGACTTTACACTGTTTTCAATTAAAGTGACAATGCTGAGTGAGCTGCAGACGACACCCAGGAGGCAAAAGAACGCAAAAACTATTTATATGGCAATTAATCCATAAATATATTTAATTCGATTGAATAGTTCAACTGTCATTAATATATAAGTGGCGTTAAGACTCAGTTGCATTGATCAAACCAATTAGTTTATTTTTAATTTGTGAGTTCTGCGCAATGCAAACCAAGTGCCGGCTCTGCCTCCTGCTATCCACCATATTATATAACTTAATCATTTATTCCCGCCAATCACGACCAGAAAATTATTAAGGATAAAAGACAAAACGGTAAATGCAGCAAACTTCAAATCATTTGCAAATGAAGAGTCTCTTTAACAGAGCCTTTAAAATCTCTGAGTCTTTTAATTGCATTTAATTGCATCACTAACCGTTTGGAGCATATATTTTAGAAAACATGCTCAGGATAGTAATTGAGTTGACATCACGCGCATTTCCTCTGGAGGCTTTGGGGGCATTTGGGTGATAAACCTCCGTACGCTGACCTCAGAAACAAAGCTTTCTCCCAAAACTTGACTCAAGTTCAGTTCGGATGGACTCAGGCCCAGTTGATGGATTTTTCTGGAGCGCTGTCCTCCAAACAAAGTCTGTGCGGCCCCTCGGTGACCCTCTGCCGCCCTCTTTCACCACCCAGGAGACAAACTGTTGAAACTATTACTCAGACGTGATGCTCTGTGGATGAAAAATTCAATTTATGCTTAACACTTAAAATGCGAAGGCGGGTTTGGACGAGCCGGTGTTTCAGTCTGTGTTGCTCCAAAAGCGTCCTGCTGACCACTGATACTGTTGGATGTGTGATTCATGGGCTGCTGCAGGTGTGCTTTCTGAGTTTATCTGGATAAATACATTTAAAAAGGAAATATTAAAAAAAAAAAAAAGCTAATGATGGCCAGGTAGGTTCAGATGGCTCTTAATGTTTCCATTATAAGGACAAAGGTCACATGAAGGGGTGCCTAGAAGGTTCCACTAATAGAGCTGACACACAAACGACCCTGTGTGATGATAGGAGTTTTATTCAGGTACGTTGCACTTGCTTATTAGCTTGAAATTTAATCTGAAAATGGCTTTTTTTTTTTTGTCTCCTAGTTTTTGAATGAAATAGGAGAAATCCATGTATTTAATTTCATGTGTTTAATGTTTGATACTTGGGGCCCACAGTGACAAATTTATGGAGGTGGTCATTGTCCCCCTGGGTCTCTTGAACTCACCACTGATCTTGTATTTGTGTCTCGTTTTGTCATGAACAGACGCTAGAAAAGTTTTTTTGTTTATTTGTTGTTGTTTTTTTTAAACTCCATTATAACTGAAGTAATTCATAAGACAATGATGATGTTCCAATTATAAGGAGCAGTAGTAAGACATGTACAAGTTAATGCAACATGCATTTTTGCGCTTGACATCTAGACTGTGTTTAATGTTTCAGAGTGTTGTACCTGAACTGAAGTGACTGAACATTCCTGAGGGTGCAGCGCTGTCAAATATTTCATGTTGGGACGTCATGGAAAAGTGCAGGACTTTGTCTGTGACGGAGCAACAGGGAAGCTCTGATCTCGGCTCCCAAGCCTCTGCATGAAGTAATGAACTCTCTAATCTTTCTTTACCACTTTCTCATGGCAGCGTTTTCCTTTGTGGCTCAAACTGTTGAACATGTTGGGAGAAGGTAGAGAGACATTAATGAATGATCTCTCCTGAACGTACAGAAACAAGAGAAGGCCACTTTGATCGCCGAATCATCATCCAACGCTGATGGATACACATTTCTATGTTACAGAAACTGACAGAGCCGGCCTGATGTACAAGCAGACTGTGCGGCTGCTGAAGGCCACTGCTGGTTTCCAGGAGGAAACTTTTTATATAAATTAATGAGCTTGTTTGTTTATGAAATGTTTTGAAAGATAAGCCAATGTGGCTGCATTTGTTAATATTATCATTTGTTTATTTATCATTATCCCTTGTATATTTTTATGATAATATAGTGTTACATTTACAGCATGTAACATAAACCTTTTTCAAAGTTACTGAAGTTACTGAAACTTAAAGCCTGAGCCTTTTCACTGTCATTCTAAAATCTGAATAAGCTTCATTTAACATATATTTACATGATGAAATTCTCTTATGATAAGTTGGTACAGATTTTTTCAAAAACCAGAGTAAATATACAAGATATTTTTGTTTTACATGTGCTCGCTGCCAAATGCATCTGTGATATTTCTGATTGATCTGCAAGTCAGAGAAACGTGTTATTGGATTTTGCTGTCTGCAGAAATGTGGAGAACAAAACTGCCTTTAAATCTCTGAATCATGTTACAAAACGCCTGCAGCTCTCATATTTAAATTCTTTTTTTTTTATCTGATCTTTTTAAAATCACACTATAATGATTTTCCTCTAATTAACCTTGTTGCTGATTAGACTTTAAGAAAATGATCACATAGTTTTTACATTTGTTTGACTTTGTCATTAGCTTAACTTTAGAAGTTATAATACAATCCACCTAAATATGTTACCAGACAAACAGTGTTGCCTAGTTTTGGTATTTAATTAAAGAACAATGAGAAAACAAAAGGCGGTCTTGTATAGATCAATTTGGGAAATACTGAACATTAAAATGAACACTTTATTCCAAATGACGTTCATTTAAAAATGAGAAATGATTGTGTGCTTATAAAGTCAGAAACAACCAGGACTTTGTGTGAATTGGACCCATTCATTCCTGCTCTCTGCTCGGTTGTAAAAAAGCTGAGGGATGTAAAATTAAAAAATGACCAATCAAAGTCGCGCTGTGGGGTGGGCCCCCTCCTATGAAATCCCGAATTAAGGCCTTGTACCTCCTTGAGCCGGCTCTGGAAACTGGCCTGAGACGCAAGAGCAAAAAAGTAAAATAAATAAATAAATAAATAAATAAATAAATAAATAAATAAATAAA
>VMRN01000020.1:5567828-5622625 GCA_010277015.1 Poeciliopsis turrubarensis | reverse complement strand
TAGATGCTTCAAACTACCAAGTATGATTTTCACTCGGACTGAGGACCAATAAATAAGACAATGGAAAGGTTAACTTAACCCTCGGGGTTTGAAGAAACTTAAGGCTGCAGCCATCTGAGATCTCCTGGGAACAATAAGGAACTTACTGTCAACAGTTTTAGGCTATATGGACTGATCTCACTCCCAGGATGAAACAGGCTAAAGCCACAGGTCAGTGTAAAAAAAAAAAATGCACATGCACATGCAAACTTCTGCGCAGCGTCCTCTGATTGGTTTTGTCTCCCCGTCATAATTTCTCGAGCTGCATGCATGTTTTAATCCCAACCTCAGTCTTTCCGTCTGTCCCATCTCCCACACAGCGAGCGCAGAGTTTCCCCTAACGCGACACATCGTTAAAGCGACCGCCGGTCTCCCTGTGCGTCTGCTAAATCCTTACCTCGGATCCCGGATCACTCCGTGATTTCTCTCCCCTGCAGGAGTCGATCTCAAGTCCTCCGTCCGAGTTTGTGCGCTCCCAGCTCGGCTGAGTCTCCACCTCACTCCTCCCGCGTCCCTGCGTAAATATTATGACTGCATTGCACAAACAATATACATTTGTAAAAGAAGAGAGAAGGAGTGGGGGGTGGAAGGAGGGGGGGTAGAAAAAAGTCCAACGTGTAGCCTGCCGTAAGGACGACGCACATTTTTTTCTTGCCATATCTCATTAGTTTGTGTGGTATTAGCAGCTCTAACGAGGCTTTTGCCTGATTTTCTTATTTAAAGAAGGTCCGGGGAAAATGTTTACATTCTGCTCTATAAACATCCTGCCCCATGTCCCTGAATATCTTTCACAGAAATCCGGAGGCAGATTTTGAATGTGAGGAGCGCGTTGTCCAATAGATGGTTTTATACCTTTTGTGTTTCTTTAAAAAGTATTTAATGTGAGTCACATCCTTCCTGCTGCAGCTTCAACGAGGCTCATTGACTCACTGGCGCATTAAAAAGGAGACATACTGTAGAGCTGGGATGACTTCAAATGAAAATGTTATTATTTTTTGTTTAAATAAAAAAAAATGCATATATTCATGCATAAAAACAAACAAAAACTCAAACTGGAACACAGTATGACACAAATCTGCAGCTCAAGACAAACGCATAAAGTTATTTTTATGATCCGGGGTGTAGTGAATAAATGAATCTGCTCGAAATGACATATAAAATCCATATCTGTTAGATATAAAATCATTTTACTAAAAAAAAAAAAAGTGAGCGCATGCACGCAGATGTGCATGTTTGCAGCCCACCACTGGAGTAGGAGGGGACTGGGCGGGCCCCTAGCAGTAGGATGACAAGGCTTACAGCTTCCAATGCGCCGATGGCAACAGATAAGTAAAAAGTGAGCACCGCGGACGCACGACAACACACCAACTGAAGTGGAAAGCGGCTCCTGTTCTGCTCCGCGCTCCATTTCGGACGTCGCCTTTTTTAAAAAAAATAAAAAAAAAGAAGAAGCAGAAGAAGAAGGAAAGTGCTCCGGCTTCAGACTCCAAACAGGACAGAATTAAAACCAACGAAGGAGAGTCGAAAAACAATCGTCCGCTTTTGGGTTTGGGGTCTTTTCCCACCCCCTCCTCTTTATGCCAGGGAAGTGTTGTCAAACTTTCTAACCATAAGTGGAGAAAAAAAAATTTTTTTTTTCTTTGTCTTTGCCACCTCGAAGACTGAATCCAGGCAAACTAATGACGGCAGAGGTCCAGCAGCCCCCAGCGCAGCCTCCTGCCCAGAGCAGCCCGATGTCCGCGCCGGACAAACCGCATGGACAGACGGTGGTGATGGAAACCGCGTCCTCCACCACGAAAACCAAAAAGACGAACGCAGGGATCCGGCGACCAGAGAAGCCCCCTTACTCGTACATAGCCTTGATAGTCATGGCCATCCAGAGCTCCCCGACCAAGCGGCTGACGCTCAGTGAGATCTACCAGTTCCTACAGAGCCGCTTCCCGTTCTTCAGGGGCTCGTATCAGGGATGGAAGAACTCCGTGCGTCACAACTTGTCTCTGAACGAGTGCTTCATTAAGCTGCCCAAGGGCCTGGGCCGACCGGGGAAGGGCCACTACTGGACTATCGACCCGGCCAGCGAATTCATGTTCGAGGAGGGCTCCTTCAGAAGGAGACCCAGAGGCTTCAGGCGCAAATGCCAGGCGCTGAAGCCCATGTACAGCATGATGAACGGCCTGGGATTCAACCACATTCCCGAGGCGTACAACTACCAGGGGAGCGGCGGGGGCCTGTCCTGTCCGCCCAACAGCCTGTCTCTGGACAGCGGGATCGGGATGATGAATGGACACTTGGCAGGTAACATGGATGGGATGGGTCTGTCCGGCCACTCCATGTCTCACTTGTCGAGCAACAGTGGACATTCCTACATGGGAAGTTGCACGGCGTCCACTGGGAGCGATTACCCCCACCACGACAATTCCGCCTCCCCGCTGCTGACCGGCGGGGGAGTCATGGAGCCTCACCCCGTCTACTCGAGCTCGGCTTCGGCGTGGGCCTCGGCCCCGCCGGCGTCGCTCAACAACGGGGCGTCGTACATCAAGCAGCAGCCGCTGTCTCCGTGCAACCCGGGAGCGAACAGCCTGCAGCCGAGCTTGCCCACACACTCACTGGACCAGTCGTACCTGCACCAGAACGGACACAGCACCACAGATTTACAAGGTATACTTCCAGCTTACGATGTCACGAAAGTGTTGAATATTCCGCGATGCTGCCGCTGTGGAAATTCACAAAGAAAACAAATAATAAAAAAAAAAATACACCAGACTCCAGCACAGAATTTAATTCCCACGAAAGAAGTAGATTTTATTTTATTTTTTTATAGGCTGCATGAAAAACGGACACATCGGTTTTTGTGCCAAATACGCGCAGTGCGAGCATTTGCGCTGCTAACAACAACACAGCCTTAATTCTGCTGCTTTATTACGGAATGCCCTAAATTTAATGCCACCAGGGGAAATTACCACCAATTTTATCCTTCTGAAATTAACGTGCAAGTATCAGTTTGAATAAAACTTGAATGAGAATGAGACGTTTACTTTATTTTATGGAAAGGATAAAGACAAGCAAGGCGTGGGGATGGCAGAGAAGCGTGCCAATCTCGGCGCTGTAAAAACAAGAGCGCTGAGGTCCAGCCTGCCTTGCCCCGAGGGCCCCGAGGGCCCCGGTCCTCCGAGACTGGCGTGCAAAAGGGCCGCTGTCAATTAACCCTTCTTAGCCCGCCTGTGCTTTCGATGATCATGATGCTGCCTGTTTAACGGACTTCGGCTTTGTGAGAAAGAGAAAAACAAAAACAAAAAAACAAACAAAAAAACAATGTGTTCAACTTATAGTTAAAATTATGCAAACAAAAGTGTAATTTGGACAATTTAAAATTAAAACTGAAATAATGTGTTTTTGTTTGACTGTTTGGAAGAGCAGGGATTATATTTTCAGTTTACTTATTCTAGGCCATTATAATAATTTTTTTATTGCCCTTGCATTTACAAATAAATCTAAAATATATATATAAATAAATTTATAGCTTATTCAAAATTAAATTTCCCAGAATTTATACGTATGTGATTTTTTAAAATCAATTTATGTGAATATTCCCCATCCTCTCTCCGCAGGTATTCCTCGGTACCACTCCCAGTCTCCCAGCATGTGCGACCGGAAGGAGTTCGTGTTCTCCTTCAACGCCATGACCTCCTCCGCCATGCATTCACCGGGAAACGGCTCCTACTACCACCACCAGCAGGTCTCCTACCAGGACATCAAGCCGTGCGTGATGTGAACCCCGCCGGGACACGCTGCACGCCGCATGGACGGTGTGTGGGTGCGTGTGCGTGGGTGCGCGTGTGCGTGAGTGTGTGTGTGCGTGTGCGTGTGCGTGTGTGTGTGTGTGAGTCACTCGGACTGGAGCCATGCAGACAGCAGCACGGGAACAGAGAATTAAAACAATAAAACAACAACAAAAATCACCACTGAGAGACTTTTGAGCTCCTTGCTCCCTGTAGACCGGACTAATTCCCTTTGTTGTTGGACACCAGACGACTGAAGCCACACAATAATAAAATAATAATAATAATATATAATAAAACAAACAATTCCATACCTTCAAAGTGGCATAACAAAGAGAGAAAGAGAGAGAGAGAGGAAAAAAAAAAAAACTTACTGTTTGGTACTTTGTCCTCCGGAGCGGATGACCTCTCACCTCTCACATGTTTAATCATTTTGTAAAAAAAAAAAAAAATATGCACACCTTCGTTTTTTTCCGTTTTTTTTTTAATTATTATTATTATTATTATTATTTTTTTTTTTTTTATTTCTAATTTTCATGTTGTTGACAAATTAGCTGGAACAAAATACCCGGCGTTGATTTCTGAATAAATAATTATGGACATTACATAGGCCTATATACTGTACGTCCATACTGTATACTGTGTAAAAAAAAAACAAAAAAAAAAAAACAAAACAAAACAAAAAAAAAAAAAAAAAACATGGCACTTTTTGAATAGCCTATAAGCGCAACTTTTTATTTATTCTCTAGGCCTGTATTTTCAGTTTCAGGCGAACTGGCCAAAGAGTTCCGTGCTTTATTGGCAATATTTGTCAAGATGCGTGTTATTTGTTTAAAAAAAAAAATGAAAAGGATATATTGTAAGCACTGTCTCGTTTGTCAAATTCATGTGGATTATTACTTCTATCACTTAGTGTAGGTAGGTTATTATCAGGAAAAAAACAGCGAGGGTTCATCCTGTGTGAGCTGATGTTCCATCATTTTTTTTTAAATTAAAATAAAACCACCCGAATTCTGGGGCTGTTTGACCTTCTAAGTCCATAAAACGGGAGTTTATCTTGCATTTTAGGCGAATGTTGTGAAGGAATATGTAAAGTAAAAAACGGCAACCAACGTGCGTTTCGCTCTACAATAATTCAGATCCCTTCTTCCTAAAATGAGAATATTTTATTTAAAGAAACTTTCAGGGGGCGGGGGAGCCACTGCGTTAATTCACTCAGATTGAAAAGTGATCGATTCCAAAGAAAAATTAATAAATCAAATAAACTTTGATTCACAGTCAGGTGGTTGCATTGGCTGGTGCTCAAAATGTAAATAAGAAACAACAGATATCTCACTCCAGTGTAAATTTAAGATACACTACACAAAAATAGCCATAATTTAAAGTAAAATAACATAAAATTAGAAGAGTAATCTCAATCTGCATCAAAAATGCAAATGAATTGTTTTTGCTATAGCCGTACTCACTCAGGGCTACACACACACACACACACATATATATATAATTGTGCATTTAAAAAATTACATAATAAAGAATAACCTAGCATTAACTCATTATTACATGAAACAACACGCCGCAATTAAAGCAAACGTAAATAATAAATATGTGTAGACCATCGTGTTCCATCAGCACATCGTAGTAAACCCAAATCAAAACATAATAATGGTGAAAATTTATTAACATTTTCTATGGGCATTATTTTTGGTTGCGGCTCTCGTATCTTTGGCTAGTAGTGTCATCCTTTGAATTAACCCCAGGAAAGATGCTAAGACATATTTTGGCTCTAGAAGCTACAGTGTGAAGCCATTAGAAGATCTGCTCCGATTCACAGATCTTATAATCCGGAACACACAGGATCGTTTTGCTAATCTTAGTCTGTAGGGTTTGTTGGTGCTGGACTCCAGGCGTGCATCCTCACAGCGAGCAACACACTCCATTTAGTTGCTCTGATGTCTCACATGACCACTGACTGAACCCCAGTGAAATACCACGCTGCACGGCCTGAGCAGGGGCAACGGCACTTTAACTAACTGATGACATTTGCTGAGGTTCACGACTCTGTTGGGGCTCAGGAGAGAGAGAGAGAGAGAGAGAGGGACGGGCAGCTGTTCCCAGGCCAGGCCTGGATGACAGTTCCATAAAAAGCCCGGGCCCCGCTCCGTGCAGACAGATGCACCGCGGGCTGGTGTCTCAGAGGGAGCCGGGCTTTAGAGCCAAACAGAGCTGACACCGAAGCGCTCATTTGTCAGGTAACATTGAGATCTGTAAAACAAAAAAAAAAAAAACAGAGCTACAATGCATTACACACCAATCAGGTTAAGTGTATTGTATGATTGAGTTTCAGATGAATCTCCTGTGAGAAGCTCAGACAGACATTTTCAGAGGTGAGCTGCAGTGAGAACTTCAGAAAGGCAGTGACTCATTAGGAAAAAACTTTATAGATTTGCTCCACTTTTACAGTTTAACTGGCGTCTTATGTGATAGACCATCACCCTGTTTTCAAAATGCAAGATGATTGCCTAAATGTCATGCATGAATGAAAGCTCTACCATTTAGAACAAGTTTTTAGTTTGAAGACTGAGCTCACAATTCTCATCTCTCATTTTAAGAAAGGGCACAAGTTCATCCTTTTCCAGCATTCATCACAACCAAAACAAAGTTTCTGTTTAATTTTGGAAAAAAAAATTAAAAAAGACAAATACTGTCTAGTTATGACTGGGTGCTTTAATAGTGTTATCAAACAGATTAAACAGAGGATCGAATCAGGATGTCACAGTAAAAAAAAAAAAAAAGTTCAGTTGACTAAGAAGCAAGTCTGCCTTAACGTAACAGCTTTACACAAAAATACAAACAATGATCTTAAACTCGAACTACAAAACCTGAATTTTCCAGGCTGAATCACACGAATAACTCAAAAAATAATTATGGTCAAACTAGGGCTCTCGAGACTTTCTAGATTTACATAAATCTTAGCTAAAATAGCACAAAAGGTTTGACTTTGAGTTTGTCCAGTGGGACATATGTGGTTTCAGTGGTTTCCAATGCCATCTCAAATGCAAAATTTGACAACACTTTTGTTTTTTAGAATTTGATCAAAGAAAATGAAAGAAGAATGCTTAAAAAAAAAAAAGATATATTAAAGACATGGCAACTTTGTGCATGCAAGTTTTCCTGCAAACTGAAAGTTTTTTGAAATGTCACTGTAAGGCCTCATGCATCCATAATCATATAATATCATTTACACAGTTTCCAGATGGTGAAGTCATTTGCGTCGTTTTTTTGTTGATGTTGTTGTTTTGTTTTTTTACCCAAGCAGACTATCAGCCCTAAAAGCTTTTTTTTTTTTTTTATAGCTGGAAAAGCTTTGACTATGAAAAATAAATTCAGTGCGTCTTTAAATTAGAACAAAAAGCTAAAAATAAACCTTCAGGCAGGAAGATCACCTAAACACATGGAGTGAGAGTTGGGTGTAAACAGAGAAAGGCACATGTGGGAATCTTTAAGCTTATTTCAAATGTTACAACAAATACAGTTCAGAAAATGTTTTATACTGACCCTACGTTTAATTTCCTCACACCTTCAAGTCTTGTTTTTCCTGGAAAACTACAACGAACATCAACAGATTGTAACAGATTCCATTTGAAATGATAAAAACAGATCAACACTTCTAAAGATATTAAACGTGCATTAATATGAAGATATTTTGTGGCGGTACGCTGCCTGCTGCTGTTACTGATCAGCCTCCTTCGCGGCGTCACTTTTAGCATCTGGCGGGGACGCTTTTGACTTCGCAGCCGCGGATGGTTTTTGTCTCTGTCCGGACCTCTTGTGTCCCCGCTGGCTCTTGGCCAGCTCGGCCTGCAGGCTGTGACCGTTCAGGCTCAGGCCCTGCAGTGCCTCCAGGGCCTGGTCGGCCACCTGAGGGTCGCTGTAGTCCAGGAAGGCTCTGTGCTGTGCACCCTGCCAGGTGAGCCTCAGCGGGGCGGCGTTCCTCTCCCTGAGCGCGGTCTTCAGCTCGCTGACGCGCAGCCCGGCGGGGATTCCTCCCAGGTACACGGTGGTCACACTTTGAGGCAGCTTCCGCTGGGTCGTCGCTTCGCCTCTACCTTCCTCTGGGCCCTGCTCCCTCGCCACCCTCCTGCTCCTACCTTTCACCGCTTTGCCAGCCTCTCCCTCCTCATCTCCTCTGCCACTTCCCCTGCTGTCTTTCCTGGCTCTCGCTGGCTGCTGTCTGGGTTTCTGATCTGCCTCTCTTTTTTTCTCCCGTCTAGATTCCTGGCTGGTTTCTCCCTCAGTATCCTGTTGTGTATTCCGCCTTGGCCTCCGTCTGGGTTGTCTTTTCGGTTGATTAGTCTGCAGACCGGGCTCTGCTGCATGCGACGCTGTCCCCAGAGTCACGTCCTTCCCAGCCTGTTCCTCCAGAGCACGCAGCTTCTTCAGGATGGGAATTTTCTCCAACTTTTCTGCATCCAGCTGAAGACAAAAGAACCGGTTTTAGCCCATACTGCCCGTCGTTAATAAATATCTTTACAGCGGCAGGATATTTCACTTCCCACACAGTTAAAAATAACCGCTGCCGTCTTGATTTGTTGGGTCTTCGAGTGTCCTGGCAGCCTTTGATGCTGACCAGTCATGTAAAGGATACAAGCCTATTGTTTTTCACACTGGCCTGTTTGACCCGCCGTTCCTCCTGAACCCTGCAGAGCCAAGGTGGCTGGGCAGAGCCGCCTTTGATGATCAGACTTGGCCTTCCTGGCTGGGAGGTCAGTGGGCCTTGTTTTCTCACATGTGTGTCTGAGAGAACCCAGGGGTTACACACAACATGGCCACACGATGAGAATGATATGCTCATCGTGTCTGATGAGAAGAAATATTATCAACAAGAAATTCACACACAGTCTCTGCCAGTGGAAATAAATAAGGAGGAGGATTCAAGCCACACCATATTATAAATATAAAGGAAAGAAAGTAATAATTGGACATCACACAGAGAGGATACGTTCATACAGCAGATGCATTCTGCATTGAGGGCTATATGAGTGAAACATTTGCATAAAGAAACACTTTCAAAACACTCGTGTCTCATGAGAACTTGAGTAAGCGGGGTTGGCCCACTAGGGGGCAGTGTGACCTTAATAAAGTAGGTCCTGAAGCTCAGTCTGGGGTAAAGCCTTTAAGGTGAAGAGCATTTGCAAAACCTGCCTGATAAAAACCTAGAGGCAGACGACTTCCAATATGAAACAAGAACGTCACCAAAAGCATCTGCAAGAGTAACAAGCAAGCAAGTTCACTGTTTCAACAGAAAAAATTAATATAATAATATTACAAATTGTACTTCTTTATATAAAAGACATTAAAAATATATATTATAAATAGTCAATATGTGCGTTGGGCAGGGGGGGAAAGACCCTAGAAGTACCTAGACTGCAGTAATACTGTGGTAAAATAGTTAATAGGAAGTGAAAATATTGACACATTTTACTAAAGACATTTTATCTCAAAGGATTTCCAGGTATAATGATGCAAAATATGAAAATAAAAAAGAAAAAGAAGAAACAAATAGGAATGATGCAGTGCATTAATTAATGCTATTGATTTCTTTGCAACTTCTTTTCTTTTTTATAAATATACGTCATGGTTTTTAACACAACCATGACAAAGCAAGAAGTGTTTCAATGCAGAGGAGCAGCTGACTGGGTTCATGAAAACCAAACACATACTTCGCTCCAAGATGAGTAAAGAATGAAATATCGTTTCATGGAGTGAAGCAAAGCCAGTGGTGAAGAGGATTATGTTTATGGAAGTTTTCTATTCATATGTAATGAGAATGTTGGTTTCCTAGAAAATAAAATTGATTTGTTTGGGTCATTGCGAAAGAAGCAGCTGAAATACTGGAAAGGCAGTATTGTGTGCTACATACAGGCAAGGCTGTGAGTAGATACAGTCAAAACAAGCTATGCACAGGCTCTGGTCGCATTCAAAGTATAGAAAAGGTGACAAAAGTCGAAATGTATTCACACACACAAAATTTGGAGTCAAAGAAAAAATTGAGTTGACTTTAGAGATGAATCAATAAATCTGCCAGACATGTTTATGACCAATTTTCCCTTTACTGTCTCGTCAATGATCAACAAGCCACGTCTATGAACAAACGCTTTAACACATGAAATGGGGGAATATTATGTTTTTTTTTTTTTTTTTTTTCATTTTCTGTACAACTCTAAAATACCACTTCTAGATGATAATAGTCCTTGATAAATAAAAACAAAAAATGTCATTCAAATTTGGAAATTGCAGTTCCAACCTCAAAGAAAACTGAAAATTGAAAAACATGACTGCTGCACCGCAGGTATATTTTTTGGTTCACTTCAAAAATGTTAGATACTATGTATTGTAGAAAATATCACATGATCTAGGTCTTATAAATGCAACTTCAAATGGTCATCAGAGAACAATGTCTGACATAATGGAGAAAGAGGGTTTGAGATTTTATTGGTATAATAACTTTTAAGTAAGAGTATATTCTCAGTTTTTACAGAAAAAAAATTACAACATAAAACAACATTTAATTTATTGTAATTAAAGCACAACAGCAACAACTGTTCCTACTGCTGCAATAGAATCGATTGAATATTACAGCTGTAGTATTTGTGCAAAAAAAAAAAAAAAACGACATTTGAACCGTATGTGTAAAGTTAATTTAAATCATAATGCCAAAAGAATAACCAAAATGTAATCTACACAAGACAGATAAATGGCCTTAGCTTTTACCTTAGTCCAGATGATTCCCTGTGGTTTGGGCAGCTTGCATTCAGTCTTCATGACTCTGGTTGGTGTGAGGATGTAATCAACTGTCAGGTCATGACTTCCTATAAGCGCCTCTGGAATGTCTAGCACCTAAAACACAAATGCAGCAATTTAATCATTTCATTAAATGGCAAAACTACTATAAAACCGTTGCAATTTTTCAGAAAATCAGACAAACACTAACCTGGCAGTCATGGACAACAGTGACAACCACAGTGGAATCATTCACGGCTCCCATTGAAGCCATCATGGCCCACTCCAGATCAGCATAACCCTCTCCCTTTCCAATCCGACAACCTGCAGAAGATGCATGCTCAGGCATTTTTTCCAAAGAATTTTTGTATTATATAACAAAATTAAGCTAATAATAATTAAAAATACAATGTTTATTGACAGTGTTACTTTATTTGGTATGGATAAATCAGCAGTCTTTGGTCAAAAAGAACAAACCTTTCTCAGAAACTGCCACTGAGCCAACCACCACCAAGTCAACCTTCACTTTTGCATCCAGGCCAACAGGAACACTGAAGTCCTTCACACCCTGCAGATTTAAAAGTCACAAAAACTTAAGACAGTTAGAAGAACCTCTTAATTTCCCTGGCTCTTATAAATATTGTTTCAGGTTGAAATTGCAAACCTGAGATGAGGCACAAACACGCAGCTGTTCTTTGTTGGCAGCCTGCGGCGGGGTGATCTTATTGAAGAGACCAGAGCGAAGACGAGGAGTTGGAACCAACAAAGTCTTCTGTGCCTGTAAATTATGCGAAACAAAAGACTGGGAATTAGACTAACCTTAATTAAACATCGATATATAACTAGCATATTTCAGAGAACTGTAGAGTGAGGATGAAAGTAGCAGTAAGATTCGAGATGAAATGACGTTCACAGTTGCGATGGCTTCAATGTTACTAATTATATAAAGGGAAAAAATACACTAAATAGTTTGTTTGCCATGTGCTGTTGCATAGATTTACATCTCCAGATTAATCTGAGCAACTACAGTTTTTTCATTAACATGCAAAGAATTTTTTATTTAAAAAAAAAAAGTCCTTTTTGGTGCTTTTCTTCCAACAGCTGCGTGCTACCTGCAGCACCGCGAACCGAGCACCCTCCAGAGGTTTGTCAGGATCCACCTTCACCTCAGCCGTCTGGGCAAAAGTCTGCAACTCTGCCACTTTGCTGCAGGCTCCGAAAGCCCCCTAGAGAGGAAAGAATAGCAATTCATACAAGTTTTTTTTCTCAATTTTGGTCAACTTACTTCCAGCGTGATAAAGCGAGCCTGCTGCTGAGGTCTGTCTGGGTTTACTTTCACTGTCTGGCTTGACTTAAATGCCTGAAGCTCTGCAAGCTTGTTGCAAGCTTGATTGGCTGCCTGATCAATAAACACACAATAAGAAAATAAACCAGAAGAGTAAGTAAATAACACGACTAGGCAATTACTATTTTAGAGGCAATGTAGCAAATACATTTGTGTTTACACCTGATTTAATTCAATTTTTTCACCTGTGTATCAATCAGTTTAATGAACACTATTACAGAACTGAAAGTTAGCACTATTTGTCATGTTAAGATAATTTTGTCTTAATTGTTTCCTGATTTGTCGCAACTGTAGCTAGAAAGAGGGAGCTTTGTTGCACGTATCTAAATCAATCAATCTGTTGCACATATTTAATTAAGCTTAGAGGACAACTTGCAGATATATCATAGCTGCAGTACCTTGCCATCGCATCCATTTTTATTCAACATTTTGTTTTCTCACATTAAAAGTAGAGAACACGGATTCTTCACTAAAGTTACCCAACAAACCTCTGAAGCCTTTGCAGAGCATCTGTATTTACACTGCGGTTAATTTGCACAAGGGGTGGACTATATTTGATAATTAGGTGAACTTTGAAAGCAAGTGGTTGCACTAGATTTAATTTAGGTGTATTAGAGGAGGCCCACAAATTTAAACTCAATTTTAAGTTTTCAGAACATCATGTAAGATTTTCCTTCCACTTCTCAATGATTTTACTCTTTTAAGCCGAGTCTACCGCATAAAAATCTAATGAAATATTGTAGCAAGGCTTGTGCATTACCAGTCTCTTCCATGCACATGGTGTCGAATATGCCACTCAGCAGAAAACCGACCATGTGACGCAAAACTAAAAAGCACTTTAGAAATTAAAGCACGTCGGATTTGCATGGATGATCATCTTTCTCTCTAGAAGAACTGCAACTTTTCCATCTGTGAAATATCTCCCCTAAGAAAACTGAGAAAAGCAGTTGTCCCATGCTATTTATAGGGTCCCTAAAAAATAATGGCCCCAGAGACCCGAAATAGCCCCACAAGCAGCACTCATGGTGGAAGAACTATCTGCATTAACAAACAACAATAATTTAGAAACGCGGTGGTTTCCCTGCAGACGGAACTTGCCTTAAAGTTCGGGATCCTGTTGTGGACGGGCCTGGGAAAGTTAGCCAAGTTCTGCTCCTCTATGTAGTCCCAAACCCTCTGGCGGATGTCCCACTTCGACGCGCCTGGACGTTAGAAGAGGGGAATGAGGTCCAAGCAGACGAAGCTACATCACCCGATGGCAGCGGTGCGGACAGAAGCTCAGCTGCGTTTATAAGCAGGAGCAAAGCGAGGAGGGACGTTGTCCTTACCTGGGTTTATTTTAACGACGGGCTCCATGATGTCGCTGCTGTCAGAAACGAGCTGCTTCTTCAACACTGGCTTGCGCTGGAAAATCTTCCACGTGAGCACTAACATGCAGAAACAGCTGCTTGTCAATGTTTATCACTGCTACGGAAGCTTGCGAAGGACAGATTTATGGAACGCGCGAACTGCGTGAACGCCAGTTTTTCCATAAGCGTGGAGAATGTGTTTGAAGTTTCGCTCTTATAAAGGAGTTATCTCCAGTTGATGTGCAGACAAAACATTGGTTCTTTTTTTTATTTATCCCTGAATTATTTAGAGGTCAGAGCAAAGCGCTCTAACAAACAGGAACATTTTCATTTAAATTTGATCAGGCTTGAACTTTAGTTAAAAACAATAATAAAGAAAATCGCAAATAAAGGGTGAAGAAGAAAAAACAAAACAAAAGTCTGGCTCATTGGAAGGAAATTATAAATTAGCATTGTATGTCTGTTTTATACTTGAGATAAAATCTAAATTTTTACTTCTAAGTTTTACAAAAAATATTTTTTTTTACATAAAATATTTTTGCTGTCTGTTTTTCTGATTTCTCTGTTTAGAACCAAACAGCTCTCTTAAAGGCTTTTTTTTTTTCTAAATCAGTAATTGTGTTCTGACAACGTGACATTGTCTCATTTTCCAGTAGAGGGCGAGCTGCACCAGCTTATTTCACTGGGAAGAGAGAGGCTCCATTTCCTTCTTATCTGAAGGTATGGCAATCTCTCTTTTTTTCTACTAACAAACTGTCTTTGTTGCAGTGAACCACTCTTCACTGCCATCCAGACACCACGCCTTGATTTTCAGTATTTCACACTAACTGACCCAACTGGGTTTGTCAACTTGACTTCTGGGTTTGTGTCCCATTCATGCACGTGTCCTCCCCAGTGTTCCTCCCACCAGCTCTCCATCTCCAGTGGTCCACTGCCCTCCCTGACTCCCCCACTCTCTCTTGCAGTCTGGGCAGCTGGCCAGCCCAGCCCTCCCCGTTTTTCTCTTTCTCTCTCCTCTTTGCTCTGGATTTCGCTCTGTTTTCTGCACACACCGAGCCGAGCCTCACAACGCTGCGTTTACCAAAGCAAGTGGCTGATACATTTGCTGTGATGTCGCCGTTGCCAGACCTCCCTGTCTGCTCTGTAGTCTTCACGTGGCTCTGATGGCAGAGCGGGACAGGTGGACTGAGCTGGAGGAGGAACTCCACATCTCCTGTATGGGACAATTTGCACAGCAGTAGAGAGAGGGGGTGGAAAAAAAGAGAAAAAGGGTGGAACAGAGCCAGTTCAGAGCTTAGGTCTCGCTGTGTCCACCCACCTCCACCACCCCCTCTTTACTCTCTCCTATGCACACTCACTCACATACATTCCCCTTCCCCATTTGTGTCCTCCACTCTCCGATGCTGGTGTGGTGAGCAGCAGAACACTCTCGGCTGAGCTGCATGGAGGCACAGGGAGGGGCAGGGAGCCCAGGTAAGAGCCATTTTCCTGTCCTTTCTTTTTAATGCCACAGCTGGAAACGGGGCTGAAGCAGAATCCAGTCCTGCGTCAGGAGGCTTGTGCTAAAAATGATGTCTTTTTGTTCCCTTTTAGCAAACATACCCTGTGACTATCTCCGCTTTTGGTCTCCGATCTTAAGCAACTCTTGGAGAGTTCATTAACAATACATGCGGTTAAATATAGCACCAATGCACTACTTATCATTGTTCTTTTACAAGGGATGTAGTAAAGCAGGGTTGACCCCCCCCTCCCATTCCCACAGTTTAATCTGCTGTTCCTTTTAAATCAGCTCACAGGAGGTCAACCGTGCAAAGGCTGGACTGCTGAAATACAAATTGTGGAACAATAGTATGGCCTTTGTGTAAAAGCCACCCAGAAAAGCCTTTGCTACGGTGGCACTGAGGACGGCTTTATTACGGCTGCTGGACCGAATCATAATTGAAAGTGATGACATTACAGCTGCATTTTGCGTTTAGCACTCGGATGCTATAGATAACATAGGAGCCCTCAGCGACACGCCCATTAAGCTGTGATGAATAAAAGGGGGATGTTCAGTTTATTGAATTTTATTTTGGGGTGGAATAAGACATGAAGACAAAATAATTGTTTTTGACAGCTGAACATCATTGCTCTATAAGTCATTCAGGATTACCTGAAATTAATTGCACATAATCTTCTGTTCTGATAGATAAACTAAAATCATGAAAACACCCTGTGCTTTGCATTTCTCTTACGAACATCTGCACAAGTTTAATAATCGACTTGTGAATTCAGTTAAAAGTGAGCGGCTGCAGCCACTTTATGCTGATGCAGTTGGTAAGTGTTGTTTGTACACCATTTCAAATGGAGCATTATCCATTCAGATCCAGCTGCTGAGAGGAGTCAGTGTCACAAATTAATAATCGTCCTATAACGAGGTCCATAAGCCACCAGCTAAATTACAGAGCTAATCTCAGGGAAGTATTCAATATTGAAACAGCTCTAAACAGCAACAAAAGCAAAAGAAAAAAAAAGCATCTAAATGTGTCTGAAAAACAAATCAGGACTGAAATAAATAATTTCTAACAGCCCCAATTTATGACATGACTTGCTGCTGAATTGACCAGGTTTTAAATTATACTTTCTGTTCTCTAATTTTAGTTACACGGAGGTGGAGGTGTGACTTCATTTCAAGCACTTAAATACACACTTTAAAAACTAACACTTTCTCTACTCTTGAATTTTAGCATCTCTGTTTTCCCCAGTTATCCCAGTCATTCAGTACCAGTACAAAAGTCTTAGACATTGTTAAGATGTAATTCAAAATTATGGGACCTATGACGGTTCCTTGTGGAATTCCGATTTCAATTTTGGAATATTTAATGTGATCAATTAGAAAACACAGCTTCCCAAAATGTGGATGTCATTTAAACCGTGACAGTAGCTTTTCAAACAGATTGCATCTCGAGTTATTTGAGATTAAGATATTGTGATATTAAGATATTGTTTTATAGTATGCTCTAGTATTTATTTTGCCAAGTAGCTGTTGGTCTCTCACCAGTGTGTTTGCATGCTAAAGCAAAATGTGTCCTTAAAGGGTAAAATAAAAGTCACATTTCATGCAGGTTTAGTGTTTTATCATCTACCAGGTAATTTCAGGTCATTTGTATTTAATTTTTGCTCAGTTGTGTTGTCATTGAGTGCTGTGGAGGTAAACTCGGATCGTTTGCCTCCTGTGCCGCCTAATTATTGGAGGAAAACTTGAAATTATTTTAGAAACTCTTCCTGACTGTAAGCCAACTCAGTTTGACAGGCGATGTTGACTGAAAATATAAAATCCCCTACAGCATGAAGTTTTGCATACAGAATACAGGAGAAACATTGACGGCATCCTGAGTGGTGTATTCATTTGTCCTGCAGTAATTGATTGTTATTTCAAGATCAAATTCAATCTGACCCCAGATAATAATCTCACTCTAGACCATTGTCATACTCTTATCTATTCGTCTTCCTTCACGTGTGCTGGGTTGGCGTCTGCAGAGACAGTTGCAGCAGACCAGCGCTGCAATTGCATCTATGACAGCCAGCTCTGTTTTCGTGTGTAAGTCACCCTTACAATTGACCCGAGCTTCTTCAGCAGGTGGCTGCTGGATCAGGCCAGCTGGGTAAATTTCTTCTCCTCACATGTTGATGATGCTGGGATGTCTGGAAAGCCTCTTTTTGTCTGTTGCCATTTTTTATATTCTGACTGAAGTCCAGAATCATCCTTTGCCAAAAACCACAGATGCAAAAGAAAAAAAAGAAATAAAAAAAAAGAAAAGAAAGAACTTTAACATGACATGCATTCTGAGCATTAGACATAGATAACTGTAAACATCTTGCATTTTAAAACTATTTTTACATTCAAGTTCAGCTTTTATGGCTGCATGGCTGAACAGAGACGCTGCTGTAGGAACTGAAACCCATCCTGCCGTCCAAATGTCGAGTAAACATTTCATTACGACTACAGAGGTTAAACTGAGATCTTTCAAGACGCAGCTCCTCAGAGGGGGAAATAAATCAATACCCAACGATTGCCATTGCTTCTCAAAGGCATATCACTGTATGTCCATCTTCCCCCCTCGCTCTACTGCATTCGGCCGTCTTTGTTCCAGATATTTAACAATCGTTGAGCATATATTGCACGGAGAAATGGTGGCCGCCATCTGCTGAGACCCATCTGCTGCACTCCCACACTGCACTGCAATAGTTCTCCAGGTCTGATCGTTTCTCCTTAAAAACGGAGGATTTTTAATATCATTGCGTAGTTTGCAGTTGCTCGACCCACCGTCGACACTCTGGTGTTTCGGGGAAATGCTCAGCACTTTTCATGCACCTGTGCTTTTCTTTGCCCAGACTTTGTTTTCAGCTGTGTCTTTGATGTCTTCACCCTGATCAAGCAGAACCTCGGCGGAGCATTAACTCCTAAATGTGCTATTAGAAATTCACTCTGTTCAGTGACTTTAGAAGTGAAGAGGCTGCTGGTTTTCTAGTCAACCCTTAAAACACAAACACATCGGCTGAAAGAAGGTGACTGCAAGGTGCTGAATGTCACATCTGAAAGTGAAACATAACGTAACATGAATGCCTAAAAGTCGAGTGATGCTCCATATGCCTCTCGAAGAATGTTTTCCTCAACTTCCTCATTTTGTTATGTTGATGCCGATCCAGACGGTTTGATCTCAAATCTAAGTGAATGTTAGAGTCACTTAGGACAACACATTATGACTCGCGTAGTTTTTGATTTTTCAGTGATCTCACAAGGTTTGTTGACTGACGGACTGTAAAAAAAATAAACAAACAAAACTTCTATTAGAATAAAAGAGCATCTTGTTTATCTACACCAATTCAGCAGACCATAATTAACGTGGACAATAACAGAGAAGGTGTTGAGAAACTACAGCGTTGGAAGGGAAGTGATCACACTTTGCCTCTGCACTTGTCTGTTCATTTCTGTTCAGTACAGCACCAATGCACATTCATCTCTGCTGTTAAATGCTCCTATAGATCACAGTGCTTGTGTGATTTGGGTTCTTGTTGAAACACTTAGTTTTATCATTGATCCTTCTTTCTTTCTAAGAACATTTCCATCACGGGACTTTTTCAGACCCCAATGCTTTAGGAGCCATTAAAACAATTATGTTTCTTTCATGTAAAATAGTTTTTTTCCTAAAAGGCTTAGAGATGAGAATGTTGTCCTGGTTATGTCTAGGATATGTTTTCCACTTCTTTCTGTGGTTACAATCTCCACTACGATGATTACATTGTGTTTAATTAAGGCGTAAAATGAGGAGTTTAACGTTTTTCCAACACAGGAATCAGCACACTGACAGCAATGGCTGCAGGGACACAAAAAAAAGGAACATTTTCTTCATCAACGATTGTTTTGATCTTTGATCGTGAGAACAAAGGAGGGAGTCAGAGAAATGAAATCTCATTTTGAGTATTCAGCTTCAAAGCTCAACACTGAGTGGCTCAGTGTGTGTCTTCACCTCTTTGTTGGGCTTCGTGCATCGTGTGTCTGTGCACCGCTGTGTCAGATAGAGCTGCCGTTTCACCACACTACACTAAGAAATGTTGCTTTTTCATGACGTCGCTTACCGACAAGCCAAAAACTTTATGGACTTTGGACAAAAGTGGAAAGGCAAACATTCATCAGCAGGGACATGATCACTGGGTTTCTTTAAATAAAATTTAAAAGTTTGTATTGGAAAAAGCATTTAAAGGTTCCAACAAAATAAAGATGCTCGCATAGTTTTCAAACATGTTAGAGGTTGTAAGTAAGAAAAATCAATCACATAAGGGAATGTAACGAAAATGAGTGATGAACATCGAGATTTTTCGGTACAGAATATGCCGAACAGAGAAAATACACAAACTTGAAAAGCGTAATAAAAAGTTTGAAAAGTTTTCTAAGTCTTCATAAATGTGGAAAACTAAAACAGAGTCTGAAACTTTTTTTTTACACCCAGCCTTTATTTTCTATGATTGTCTGAACGTATTCATTTTTCTGTCTTGGCCCTCTGTTTTAATTTTCTACCTTTTTTTCCGCCACCCAACCTTTCCTGCCTTATTTTAAGTCAGTCATCTCATTGCCACTTTTCTTAGGAGCTTTTATTCCTTTGCTATCATTCAGTCCTTCTCTCTGGAGACAATGCAGGTGTCTGTGTCAAGCTGACACTCAGCTCTGAGAGTCAGATTTCCACATTCTTGTAACACTTTTGTTCCTGATTTTTAAGTGGCGATCAAACATACAGAAAAAATCTAATTTCCTAAAATGTTTTTTTTTTTTTTTTTTAAAAATGTCAAAAAATCCTTGGATCAATAACTTTTTTTTACCTCCACTCTCGCCCTTTCTGTTTCTGGGATCATGCGACGACAGAGCCCAACAAAGACATCCAGAAGCTGCTGAAGCCGTCCAGCTCAGGGGATTTAGCCAAGGAGCTGTTCCAGCACCCGTCAGGGGAGGCAGAGGCCAGCCTGTCGGGCCACACTGCCAGCCTGCTGCACATCAGCGAGAAGCGACGTAAGTGTCAAAAAAAAAAAAAACGGGTAAACACAAGGAGATATGAGGCGATGAAACATTTAAAAATATCGCTTCACTAGAAAGGCTGCCACACTTCTCAAGGAAAAAAAAAAAGAAAAGAAAGAAAGGTGCTTTCATTGCTAATGAAGATAAAAAACCATGTTGCTTTAGATCACATCTAACATGCACTAATTCTAAATATTTAACCCTTCTTAACCGTCTCTGTCTCCTTTAAGTATTCTGCTGCGCCAGACTGCAGTGACACAGTTTCCTCTGAAAGGACTCATTGTGTCACACAGAGGCTCGTGTTCATGTGCCACCAAACCTCACGGCCGCTGAAGCACTGCAACTGAAAATACAGAAGCGACATAAATGACAACAAGGCCACTTTTATCTGCTTCACTAACTAAACGGGTCTCTGGGATTGAAAGTGACACATGAACCAGCCTTTGGTTTCCTGGCAGGTCGGATAACATGCTGAGACAGGAGAGGGAAATCAGTGAGAAGATGATGCTTCAGGAAAAAAAAACGACCAGAATCTTTGGCTTAAATCCAAGATATTGATGATGCTATCTTCAATAACATGACTTATTTTCACAAGATCCAATTAAAACTTTCAATGAAGCAAAAGATGATCAACATCAGAAAATGTTGAGGTTATTTTCTGGTTAATATAGATAGTACTCCTGCACAAAACAGAAGACATGATAAGATTTCCTGTTTCTCAAAAAGGTCAAATGTAACGGATCCTGAAACTGTCAAAGTTTTCAAGACAAGGACATTGAAGTCCAAGAAGAAACAAAATTTCTTTTATTTACATTTTGTTTGTGAAGGGACAATTAAATAGTATAAATATATATAAATATGATCTAAACCCTGCTTTCTTATTGTTGTAAAGACTCAACCCGTGTCTATTAGTTGTCTATCCTGCCCTTTTTATTGAATTGTAAAGTCAAATCCATCATTTTGCATGCAGAGAGAGATTTATTTACATGCGTTTTAGGCACAAAAAAAAAATCCTTCCAGTTTTTTCGGCTTCAGCTGAGGCGTGTCTCAGCAGGATTTAGCAGTCCTCCCTAATCATGTCTCAGAGGCTCTCTGATCATCTTTTGAGATGAGACAGTTGTTTCAGCGCCTGCCCGGGAGTGAAATCACACTGATCAATAATTTAAGAAGCGAGAGGGCATGGAGAATGCAAAAAAAAAAAAAAAAAAAAAACATGAGGGAAAAGAACTCAAAAACGTCTTAAAAGGAAGCGAAGCTGATTAGGAATTGTGTTGCAATAATAAGAAACGTTTTTACCACGTTACGTATTACTCTTACGTCTTTTTTCACCCTCCGTTACGGTTTTACATTTATTATCTCTCCTGTAGCTTCAACTCTTCATCATCCTTCCTCTCCCGGTTTTCTTTTCAACTCCTCCCCCACAATTCTCTTCATGTTTCATTGCCTCTAGTTTCCACTTTCCTCCGAAAAGAGATGCGCATAAAAGTAACTGCTAACCAGCCTCTTTCAGTGAACTAAATGAAAATGTATTCCTTGAAATACTCTGACATAATTGTACATGATCAAATCTATCTGTTATCTATAGTCTCTCATTTTTTACAGCCTCCTTGTTTCAGTCCCACACGTCTCCCGCCACACCCCGTGTTGAACGTTCTTAATATTTTTGACAAATTACTCATTGCTACTATTTCAGCATGATGGATACTCTTCTGTAAATCAATATTGGGTCTGTTTGGTGTAGAATGGAGGAAATGAGTTACAGCAGACAAAGAAACCAGCAGGAGATTTGGCCCTGCCTCCTCAACGTGAAGCAGCCTTGAAAGCCGCATGCAGACGGGATAATAGCAGTTCTCAGCCTGCCGTTCTCCTTTTGTTCTCCTCTCAACGTCTGACCGTAGAGCTTTGATTTAGACTTTGCAGGGTAAACTGTTGTCAACTAATTTATGAGGACATCACACGTTCATCTGCTTCTGTTTCATATCGAGATTTAAGCTTAAAAAAATCAATACGTGTTATTAAAATGCCGCGTTCTTGAGATGTAAAATCATGAGACAATGAAAATTAATTTTAAAAGTGGATTCTTGTGAAGTTTGAAAGCATGTAATAAAACAAAAGGTGCAATAGCTCGAGTGCATAAGAACATTTTAAGTCAGTTTCAACAGTCAGGCTCTTGAGTTAATGTCTGCGTTACTCAGAAAAACTAATAAAATTTAGTAAAGTTCAACTTTCTAGTCAGATTCTCCTGACATTTGCACATTTACATTCTTCTTCTAAAGCCATAGTTTGAAGAGATGTCATAAACTGGGAAAAACTATATTACTGTACAAAGGTATTAGTCTGGAGAGAGTCAAGAGCAGTTCATATAAATACTACGAGAACAAGAACTGTCAATAACAGGAGATAACTTGGAGCCACAGAAACATTGGAGGTGCTAGACATGCTTCAAAAAGTCCTACACATAAAAGATGGAAACTGATCACAGCGGCTGCCAAGAGGCTGATAGCAACGGTGAAAGTCCTGCGGGAATTTGTGCCAAGCATTGAAGCACGTGACATCAAGCTCCCAGCTCCCTAATCTGGGCTGGAACTGTTCTTCCAAAGAAAACAGCCATATGAATTCCTGGTTAACATCTTTTAAAGTTGAACTCACAGTGAAATATGGTGGTGGCTTTATTACTTTTTAATTTTAGGTTAATTTTGCAAAGTAGAGAAATGAAAGAAAGAATCGTTCAACTCCTTTGGTGTTCGGTTTTTGGTTTCCTTTAATTATTGTGCTTTGATCATTTCCTTTAAAGAGGCAGTATTAAGTATTTTAAAGGAACATAGTGCCACTCTATAGCACATTTATGTAACCGTGTTTCATTCTGTTGTTGCACAGTTCCACCAGGTGTTTGCTAATTGTTGCTGGCTAGTCTGAAGGAGTTGAGTGAGGGAGGTGAAGGGAGGGAGGCAGAAGCTTGGTCGAGGAGAAATAACCGTGCCTTGAAGGTGGTGCTAGGTCAAATCAGTTGTTTTGGACAGCTGAATAGTCGTCTGAGGCGTTTTGTCCTCGGGTAAGACCTCGCCTGCTGTGGTGGTCAGATTGTATGGCAGCCTTGCGTCTGTCAGTCTGCCCCGGGCAGCTGTGGCTGCAGTCTAGCTCACCACCATCGGCATGTGTGTGAATTACTGGGTGTAGTGTGAAACGCCTTGGGAGTCCTCTGGACTAGGTAAAGCGCTTTGTAGCTGTTAGTGCATTGGCTGTGCCAAACGAAACCTTACAAAAATAAACTGTTGTGAAGGTGGACGCACTCACTCAGTCAAGTTATTGCAGCTTTTTAGAAGTTTATATCTCTTCCTGCCATAAATTTGTTCCTCGTGGAATTTTCTGAGATATATGTGAAGATAGTGAAAGTTTGTAAAGTGATTAATCATTATATCAAAATCTGTTTTTGTATTGCAGAGTGCACACTTTTTGAGCTTCTAATTTTAACGATGGGGAGACTAGCTAATGCTTTTAGACACATATGAGTTCCTTGCGCTTCCGATTAAATTGTACCCTTGCCTCAGTGCATTACCAATTCAGCTCCCACGGATGCCTGGTTGCAGTGCTGAGTCACACACTTTAATGCATGCTACATGTAAATACGACCCTGCTGCGTGCAGCAGCAGAGCGTTTGACCCGCTGAAGAACAAGCGTTGGTAATAAAATGAACAGGTGCAGCGTAGGGGAGAAAAATGATATAGTGGGGTGGTAAAGAAGTGGCTATTTTCATCTCCTTCCAGCCTACAGTCACACACACACAGGCGTCAAGCTTAAACAAACACACTCAGTGAACAGCAGTGAGCGCCGACGAAACTGGAAATGTTTAAAAAAAGCCACAGGAAGAAAAAAAAAATCCTCGTCCAATAATCATGTGCACAACTGATTAGAAACACTCTGGTTTTGTCACTGTTGTCCACAGAACCTCTGAGTAGTGTGTCGTCTCTGGAGGTCCACTTTGACCTGTTGGACCTGACGGAGCTGACAGACATGTCTGACCAAGAACTGGCCGAAGTCTTCGCTGATTCTGATGAGGAAAACCACAGAGAGTCCCCAGCAGGTAGGGCCCGTGCTGCAGTAAACGCAAAGGAAGGAAGTAAATGAAAGAGATTTACAATTATTGCTTAAGTAAGCATTTCTAGCTCTGAAAAGACAAAAAAAAAAAAAAACACAACAGTTCAATCGTTCTCCTCCATCCAGGAAAAAAAAAGAGCTCTATCAAACATAACTCGGCCTGGCACAGTATTCAATGGATGACAAAAAAAAATCTACAGTAACAAGAGAAATGTAAATAATCACTGACGTTGAATGTGGAATGTGGATTAATGTGTCTGAGCAAACTCACAGTAGAACCGAGCCGTCCATCTGCAGATGAGTCTGTTTCAGCGAGTTACAGAGTTTCAAATGATCATCGCAACAGGATCCAAAAAACCCTGCTGAGCAATAATGAGCTCAAAGGTCAAGTGACCCTCAGCGTCATAGATAGAGTGTTAATATTTGTGGTGAGATTTTTATTTATTCACTTTTTTTCACAATTTGTTTTAGAGTGGCTTAAAACACATTCATTCACTGCAACTTCTCCATAAACTTTTATTGGTAGCTTATATTAATAAAGTGCCCAGAAAGAGGTGCATGTTTTGTTTTTTTTTGTTTTTTTGTTAAAAATATAAAGAGAGATACTATTCTCTCTTCATTAGGTTTTAAAATAACATCTCAAACCTTTGAACATCTTATTGAACATCTGAAAACTGGAAGACATAACAGACCTAACAATAAATAGACACACAGTGAAACTGACAGGCTGGGCAAAGGGAGGGTTCATCAGAGATGCAGCCAGGATACCCAGGGGAACTCTGAAGGAGAGGTTTATGTCTCAGGCGGGGAAAATCACTTCACAGGACAACAATCAGTGTAGCCTACGTGGAAGAGAGGCAACGAGATTGAAGAAAAAGGGGACAACTCAAACATAAGGGGAGCTGAAAACTAATACCTCAACCTCAAAGTGAATCCAAACGTCTTTTTAAAATGGTTCAAGAAAGAGGCTGGACTGGGCACACGTCTTTATGGCACACCTGCGGTCAGGGTGATGAGGAAAGGATGTGGGCGACACAAACAAAAGCATGAAATGCATGTGCAGAAAAGTTCAGACTGAACTCTTGGACTTGGCTCTGAAATGTGGAAGGAGTGTTTGCTCAGCTCCAGCAAAGTGGCGAATCAAGTAGATTTATGTAATCAGTCTCATGACTCCTGTCTCACATCCACCTCAGAGCTAAAAATAGCTTCTTTTTTTTTCCATTTTCTCCTTGAACAATGCAAACACCTTCATCTTCAAGAAATCCACCTTCTCCCTGCTCTCTTTTCTGTTTATTACTAAAACTGAAAAAACTAAACTTTTTTTTAATTTTAGTCTCATTGTACAATGTGCTGCTGTTTGCAGCACAAAAACACACACACATGCACACGCACACACACACACACACACACAGCACTTTTTAAGTTTGTAAAAAAGGTACATTACTGACAGATGTTTTGAGATTTGGGTGTCAGTCTATTAAACCAGTTAAATGCCAGTCAGACTAGAAAACAACAGACGAGATGTGAACAAAACACTAACGCATTTTATGGGATTTACACTTTTTATAGAGCAGCGTCATTAATTTGGAGAGTTTCTTGTGAAGTCAAAGTAACAAGCTGACATCACTTACTTTCTTCTCCATTTGCTTTGAATTTTAGTTCGTACTTATAAAAGTTCAGTTCGTTCCAAGAAGATGGCCAAACATTTTGGACTGGACATATTTTAGGGAGTTGCTCAGGAGTTATTGTACCTCTCTGCTTTTGCACCAGACAGATTATTTAGTGAGACTTTACAGCGTTTCACACAAGATAAACAATCAAAAGTAAAAATCACGTCAAAATCTCCACACTTTTAACAGATAATTTGTTTTTAGATAAGCAACTCCATCAGGGTGTTTTTTTTTTAAATACAAAACCAGACGTTGTTCTGGTTTCTTCCTCTCATGTGATTCATTATTAAGATTATAAGAACAATCCAAATCCCAAATATTAAAAAAACAACCTAACTGAGTTGAAACCAGATATTTACTGCTGAAATACTCACCACCTTTTTCGTTCTCCTTGTTGAACCTTAACTTGGACAAAATGTTTTCTGTTCTAATAAATCCTGGTTTGTAAAAGAGTTTCTGTTTGCCAAATGTCAGAAAACTGCTTCTTTTAGTATTTGTGTCTGATGAAAAACCAGGAACACGTTTCGCCAGGGGCATTTTGAGACTCTGAAAGTCTGGACTCTCAGCGAGATAAACATTTATTAACAGATGAATGTGACACTTTTAGTCAAGTGGAAATTGTATCCAAAGATAAACCAAACTTTTGGAAGTCTACAATACCATCTCTGAAAAATAGCTGATTTAATTAGATTTTCCAAAGTTGCCATAAAAGGAAGCAGTGTTTGAGGTATTACCTTTAAATACATCCTCAACAGCTGACTCAAGTGTTGTGACATAACTTGAAGTTTACACTTAGCATCATCACCAGAGTTTTAACAGGTTTTGGTGAAGGCATTGTAATCTTACATTTTATAATTGTTTGACCTCAAATAAAGTATTAAAAGTTGTCTAAAAAAACCCTTTCCTCTTTATTTTGGCATTTAGAAGACAGAAGTCATCTTGCTGATCCTAATAGGCCTAAAACAGGAAATGTTTGCTGTGACTTAACATCAGACAGTGAGAGAAAGGTTTTGCATCTTTTAAAGCAGAAAGAATCTGTGAAACTGAACAGGATCAGATTTTCAGGCAACCATTCACCAAACATGCGGCAAGTTCACAGAGCTATACGGAGATTTAAACGCAAGTCGCGGCGATATGCACGATTAATTCTGTCTGACAGCTGAAATACATGAGTGAATGAAATACCACTTTTACATTGGATTATACTTTTTGTGAATTGTGATGTTTTCACTCTAAGTCGGATCAGATAGCCTTAAGCTTTGGTGGCGAGAGAAAATCGCTCACTGGTAAAATCGTGAGAACGTATCAGGGTTGAGACAATGGCTAAAGCGGGGAGAGAAGATGAAGATGGGTGAGTGAGTTCAAGCTAAATGCAGGCTGTTAAATAATTGATTTTCCCCTTCTGGAAACAAAGCCTGTTTCTTCTCAAGCCATTTAAGCACAACCAGAATGCAAGGAATTCCTTTTTGCACTTTGTCTTCCGAGTCTCAAATCTTGTGCCGTCTGATTTTATTTTTCCTCCTCCTTTAGGCAAGCAGCAGTCTAAATCTCTATTTGGATTTTGTAAGTTTGGACATGTAGGAAAGCATGTTCAGTCTCGAAAGCTCAGCCGTAGAGCAATTAAAGGCTTTTTATTCTAGAGAACCTGAACAAAAGAATGATGAGGATTGAGTTGGTTTGCTCTTCCAACTCAATCCTCAAATCATATTCACAAAACGTAAAATTTAGACACACACAGACAACCCACCGTGGGCAGAGCTTTGTCACTTCAGCTGCAGGACGAATGTATGGATTTCAGAGTACAGAAATTAAACACAGAAGCATAGGTCCAGAGAAGCATAGAGTACAGAGAGGTAAAGGCTTCTTATTGGAGAGAAACAGGATGAAACAGAGGAGCGCTGAGCTGGCAGTATCAATTGTGAGACAATAAACAAAAAGAGGAACATAATGACCAAAACATCTGCCTCTCATTCTACTCTTTAAAATTTCGGCGCTACTTCTTTTGGAAAGATATGAAACGATCATCTGATCTCCCAATATAACAATTTTGGTCGGGAACCAATAAAGAGAAGCAAAAAGTGGAAAAGCATGAGCATTTAGTTTTAGTGTTGATTAGAACTCCTGCTGCAGCATTTTGGATCGCCTGACCCGTCGTCGACGGCACACTTGCCTTTATGCAGTTGCTTAAAATGCAAATAGAAAAGTTACGTTTGGGCCCACAGAGTGCACATTTAACAGCTGCTTTCTCTCTTCAGCCGTTCACCTATGTTCCTCCTTTGGGAGCATGAGTCTGTCTATAAAAGCACCGTTGAATGTAAAAAGGTCAGGTCCCGGCTCAAACTGGCTGCCTTTAGCATTTATCTAGGCCTTTAATTACTTTCAGATCATTATCAGCATCTGTTTGCCCTGGTTCACAAACTCTGGTTGAGCTGTGCAAGAAAAAAAGAAAACAAAATGTTTTTCGCAGAATTTGGGAAGTGCTGATATGGATTTTTGGACATAATAACTGACAGTTTACAGTGATGTAAACTGTAGGCTTTATTATAATGTCATCAAATGAACAACAAGACATATTGAGCTACCATATTTTCCCTATCTGTAAGCTATACCTTACAAATTAGAGAAAAACTGCAGACATCTTGTGATTCAGTAACATTAAGTGAATCAGAAACTCACCGACTGAAGCAGATAAATCTAGATTTCTAGCACTGTCCATAAATGTTTTTTTTGTTTTTTTTTCCCATTTGGTCTTCTCGTGTTTTCATGCAATCCAATTGCCAGGAAAGATTCAAACAGAGCACACAAAACAATCATATGTGCGTTACACAGGCAGGATTCAGCTTGCACTCGTTGCAGACATTTATTTGGTGGCGTAAATGCACCAGGGAGGTTTCTCTCATGGCACACGTTACTGCGGAGTCCTCGCTGCTTCACATGAGGTTGACGTCTCATTAAAATCCAGCAGAGAGGCAATCAATCATCTGAGATCAATATTTGTCTTATTCCAGCGCCTCTCTTTCTTTCGTCGCCTCTCGGGTCTTTAATAAATGGCAGAACACGAAGCGTCTCTGGGGAGACGTCTGCGCGGAGAACTAGAAGAGACGAGACCCAACATCAGGCTGATGTGTGCAGTGAACAGGAGCTCTACTTCACTCATTGAAGGTTGATTTTATGTTATTGACGAAGGTTCAACAACACCACCAAGTGGCGTGAAGTGGCAACGACACCAACACCTCAAAGTCTGACCCATGTCAGATGAGAGAATGTTTAATATCTTTACTCTCTGTCGAGTAAAGATATAGCTGGTGAAGCTAAAGTGTTTACAGTGACATTTTCTTTGTCGTTTTTTTTTTTTTTTCATCCTCACCATAAGTCAAAAATAGGTTTTTGGCGTTTGATTCAACGTGGGTTTTCTAGTTGAAGCTCTTGTATGAAGGCCAGATTTTAGAAATGCACAACCACCTTTAGTTCTTCCACCTGAGCCATGGATCTCTGCTGATCCTCCAGAGTAACCATGGACCTCCTGGCTTTCTCTACCAGTAGTTTAGAAGGATTCTAGGTCTTGGTAGGTCTCTAACAAACCTCTGAGATCTCCACAGGGCAGCTGGTGTTATATTAAGATTGAATTACACGCCGGTGGATTCTGGTTTTCGTTTTGTTTTTTGTTTTAATTAGGTAAATGGTTTGACTGAAATTAAAACAATGACGTGCTGCTTTTGCTGGTCGATAAAATTCTTTTTAAAAAAAATGATTTATGTGCGTCTATTTCTAAAAACCCCTCCGTCTGTTCAGCTCCCAGTGATCGTGTTTCTGGTCCTCAGGTTCCCATCAGCCTGTGCTGCCCAGGAGCGGCTACATGCGCTCTCCCTCGTGGACGCGCTGCAGTAAAGTGGAGCTGCCTCGCGAGAGGAAGCATCACAGTGACTCAGACACCGCGGATCCCTTAATGAAGCTGGAGAGAGCGAAGCATCCATAAAGCTCAGCCCCGAATCGAGCCCGTTGGGACAGACACAGTGGCGAAAACCCAAGCCACCGAGACGCCTCCATCTGCCACTGTGCGCGGCCCCGCGACGCCCCGCGGCGCTGGCGCGTTCAGGCTCAACTCTGGAAAAACTCGGCCCTCTGCTCTACAGACAAGGATGACGCGCATTAATCTCGCTGTTCCCGCTCTCTTCTCACACTAACTCAAGCAAACCCGCGCAGTCATCGTGTTTTTATAGCGGAGGGTTCTTATTGCACTCTGAGCTGCCAGATGATTTAAATATTGTTTTGGTTTGTTGTTTCTTTTTAGATAGACAGGGTATGAGGTCAACAGAGTATCAGCACCTTCGTCCTTACAGCACCTCAGGGTGGGCCAACATTATGAGATTGGCGGCAAAAGTTAAAGCCACGATGATGGCAGATCTTCAGAGGTTAGATGGAACAGAAATGGAAACATCCGGGCGCTTATTGACACTTACTGCTTCAGGGGTTCCTGCTGCCTGTGAAGTCAGCAAAGGCAGTCCTAATGAGGATATGTGGAGTAAATATCTTCATTATTAAAACAAATGTGTGTTGGGATGCAAAAAGCCTGAATGGAAAAAAAAAAAAAAAAAAAAAAAAAAAAGTTGCACTTCTTTCTCTAAATTGTATGGACAGCGCCCCCTGCAGGATTGCAGGTGGTGTAGACAAGTAAAGTCAAGTAAACGCACCACGTAGCAGCAACTTGCAATAATTTGTCCCATACTCAGATTTCTCTTTTTTTTTCTTCTTTGCTGCCGATTTCCTCCCTCCAACCTACAACCCTTAGAAAAATGTGTGGCTGCCACAGTCGATGCTGCAGGGATGCGAATGAGCAGAACTTGAAATGGAAATAAATTCAAAGCGAAGGTCATCATAATTTGTGTGGATGCCAAAATAAAAAAAACGCAACAAAGTGCCAAAATGTGTTTTAATAGTAAAATTAACTGAAGATATTTCTTTACTGTCAGTGAATGGATGGCAGATTGCTTGGTTTGTCACGTGTTCAGCCTGCCTACAGGAGGACTGTCAATAACTGAATGCTGTGGCACAAATGTGATGCTAGAGGTTGAGGATTCAATAAAATTGCAGCTCCTTTTAAGTTTTGTATCTTCATTTTCATGTCCAGCAAACACCTTTCTTTTCCTGGAAGAAATTTTACAAATGTACGTGAAAATGTATCAAATTAGTAACATTGCAAAGAGGAGTGTGTTTAAAGTTATTCATCCACTGGATGAATTTTTAAAAAATATAAATCAATTTCTATCACAATAATTTTTAAGACTGCTGAGACAGAAGATTTTTCTGCAAAAAAACAATCATGGATATGTCATTCATTCTCATTTCTAATTTAAAAAACATTAGGAAAAGTGTCATATTTATCTAATTTTGAACAAATGTTATAAACCTATTTGTTCTGAGAAAATATAAATATTGAGCTAATGTCATTTACAAGCAATATAAAGTAATCCAGTGGTTTTCGTGTCCATGAATCACAAGAGCTTGTCTTCCTCACATAGATGGTTAAAGAAATATTTGCATCTGTCTGACTTTAAAGGTATGGAAAACATGACAGTCAGGGTATTTTTTTAACATCATGAAACAAAATAAAATAAATCTTCTAAAATCCTAATTTCCAAATGTATTTCCTGATTTGAAAAAAATGAAGTAAATGATATTAATTTGTCTATATTTCACGACGAAGATGAGAAAGTTACGGTAATATCTTCTTTCATATGTCCAAAGAGCAAATTTTGCAATGAGTGAAGCACAGAAAGTCTGCACTCACTGAATTATGTCATTTTCAATTTAGCAATCTATCATAAGACCTGACTATGCCTTGTTTTGCTAACAAGGCAAACATTTCATGTTGATTTGGTTCTAGAAATTTTTGAGTCATGGTGAAAACATCGGCCCTCCTTGGAGATTTGTAAAAAAGAAAAAAAAAACTCCCTTCCTTTGCAGTGATGTATAACATAAATCCCCATCAAATACGGACGGACGGACGGACGTGGTTGTAATGTGACAAATTGTTAAGTTCAGGGGATACTGATATTTCTTAAAGGTGCAGTAAATTTGCTAATTTACTGCATGTTGAAAAGGTGATTTGTTCTGTTTATCATCCTCTCCACACTGTCGTCCTTCAGGTTGTGGAGTTTCCTCTTCACATTCTGATGCTTCACAAAGCTCCTCGTATGAGCCGTTCTCTTGAAAAGGTCGAGGTCCCAGAAGCTCCACCATGTCCGTTCTGTCCAGGATCTCTTTTTCTAGCAGACGCTTCGCCACCTGTAAAAAACAAAGAAGCGTTCTTCAAAATCAGAAAGTCTGAGTGGCCCACAGCAGGTCGACGAGTCGCACCTTTTCCACCATCTCCTTCTTGTCGACAACAAGCTGAAGTGTTCGCTGGAAGGCGGCGTCGACAAGCGAGCGGACCTCCTGGTCTATGAGCTGCGCTGCTGACTCACTGTAGGGCTTCTCTGTGACAGCGTTCTGCTGAAGGTGGAGGTCGAAAGAAACATGACCCACAGCCTTGTTCATTCCGAACTGAACGACCTGAAGAAGCAAATAGAAACGTTCGCTTACAGAGTGAAGGTTTGACTAAAAACCCCAACACGCGAGACAAACGTTTCGATTGATTTTAAATCTCGGCGGCGGTCCTGACGGCTAACGGAGCTGATTACCTGCTCGTACGCCGTCTGTGTGACTTTCCTCAGGTCGTCCTGGGACCCGGTGCTGACTCGTCGAAAAAAAACCTGCTCGGCCACGCGTCCGCCCAACATCGTGCACATCCTGTCGAACAGCTGATCCTGGTTCAGCAGGTACAGCTCCTTAGAAAAATACTGTGCATAACCCAAACCTCTCCCTCGAGGAGCAATGGAAACCTGATGGTAACGTAAAGTCAAAATCTTCCAAATCAGATAAATAAATGTAATTACCAGGAACTTATTGGATTATCCGGACCGGGTCCGAGGGAATACCTTAAGCAGTGGTTCTGCATGCTCCAGGAACCATCCTGCTACGGCATGACCAGCCCTGTGATACGCCACGGTTGTCTTTTCCAGAAGCTGTAACGGCTGAGTGTTTTTATCCAGACCTCAGATAAAAGAAGACGCCTTACAGAATCAGTACTTAGCAAAACAATATTCCAAAATTGTTGCATGAAAAGCCTAATTTCATTACACAGCTTAAAAATAGAGCTGTAGCCTACATTTATGTATTCACGTCAAAAAGTGGCTTTGTGATGCTGTTCACATGTGGTGGGTGAATCCGCACAGAAACATTCACTATGACAGCAAACAATCCAGTCATGAAAAATGATGACATTAAATCATCAATTCTTTATTAAAAGATGCTTTCATTTTGACATCAAATGGTTTTTTGTTTCTCTGTTTCTTTTCAAAAGAGTTTAACTTTGACAACAAAACTGAACACTGTCGCTTAGTAAAATTATCCATGTTGGTTTTTGGCTGACTTACCTCCAATGACCCTCTCCACAGCCTGCTCAAAGTGCTCAGCACTGATGCACTGGCTGACATGACGTGCAGCTCTCAGTGCAGCTTCATTACAAACAGTGGCAATTTCAGCCCCTAACACACAGGAGAAACAGCCACATATAGAGCAAGCTGGGACTAAATAGTTTTGTTCCAGCAAAACGTTCCAGCATTTTTGGAAAGTTAAGCATCAGCAACAGATGCAGGAGCCCCACTTCCCATTCTTACCTGTGAAACCTGGGGTCTGTGCAGCCAGCTTCCTGGACAAGGCTTCTAGGTCCAAACAAGGCTCCAACTTCAGAGGTCTCAGGTGCACTTTAAAGATGGATGCTCTGCCTCTGACATCAGGCAGGCCTGCAGTAAAGAGAAAACAAGCCTGGTATGAATTTTACAGTACATTTCTACTGGAATATCAAGTTAATTTGCTGGAGGAAGAAACTGCCATCTGAATATCTAAATGATATCAGTTATCTTACGGTTTCAATCAATTATCATAATTTTTTTTGACTGCAATAAACCAGATGTCTGACCCACTCTGCACAGCTTGTGACGAGCAAATTAGATTTTAGCTGGAACAAAAACCATCAACCATCTCCACCAAAACATAAAAGCAGCCAGACAAACACAGTATGGCTTAGATGACATTAGAGTGGAGCAGAGATGAGAAAATATGTGCAAATATAATAAACTTCAAGGACTAATTGTGGCATCTCATCTCCAAGCTAGGGCCTGTTGTCGAATTACAGTAACGACAACGACGACACTCATCCGTTACAGCATGAAAAATCATCATGTAAACAGGAAAATGTTGCTTAAAGCACAATTGAAATTAAATTGTTCCAAAACACTTACATAAGAGCAGGAAGTTATACAACAAGACAGGGAATAAATGAAAGAGGGACGAGATTCCCAAGAGTTCAGAGAAGAGTCCGTGCTGTACTTCACCCAGATATATATGTCGATCAAAGCGGCCGGGTCTCATCAGAGCCGGATCCAGGATATCAGCTCGGTTAGTGCCGGCGAGCACGACAATGTTGGTGCTGCTGTTGAATCCTGCAGTCATACAAACAGGCAGGGGGGGGGGGGGTTTAAAGTGTTGCATAAGGAATTGGAAAAATAAATGTGCTTAAATGCTCACCATCCAATTCCACGAGCAACTGGTTCAGAGTGTTTTCCTGCTCGCTCTGCCAGCCAAAGCTCCCGCTGCCTCTTTTCCTGCCGACCGCATCGATCTCGTCGATAAAAACTATGCAGGGGGCCACCTTGCGAGCCATGGCAAACACGTCTCTTATCTGACCAAAGACCAGATGATGAGCGATTTGTAACACGGACAGATAATAATTTTTAAGCAATTTGTGAGAATGGAGGACTGACCCTTGCAGGGCCCACCCCAGCGAAAACTTCCTGAAACTCGGAGCCATTAACTGTGATGAAGGGGACGGTGGCCTCCCCGGCTGTGGCCTTCGCCAGCAACGTCTTCCCAGTTCCAGGGGACCCGGATAACAGCGCACCCTGAAAAGACAAGATGCATCGCATGTGAGTCGCATGTCAAAGTGATTGTGACAGAAGAAATCTGAGACGCAATCAAACATGAAAACACACACGAACTTGCCTTTGGGATCTTGGCTCCCAACTCCCGGTACTGATTTGGGTTTTTCAGAAAATTCACAAACTCCAAGATCTCTAGTTTGGCCTCTTCGCAGCCTGCCACATCCTTAAAGCAAACATTTCCAAAGTCTTTAATTATCTTTGCTTCAGATGCTTTCATGCCGAACGGATTTCCTTTCAAACTGCCGCCGTGTGATCCGGCTATGGGCCCCTGTCGCACTGCAAATAGTAAGAAGCCGGCCAGGAGGAACGTAGGGAGAACACTTAAAACCATCGTCCTGAGGATGAACGAAAAGGAAGTTGATGGTAGGACAGAAGCTGGAGAAGAAAATCTAATTTGCATGTTGCTTCAGCCTGAGGAAAGACTCTCACCCGTCACTTTCGCTGGTGTAGAGGACGGGTACTTTCTGCGTGGAGTCCAGGCCCATTTCCTCCTGCACCATCTCCAACTTGTGTTCAAATGAGGCCACGCTGCCAATGTTAAACCACAAATAATCCTGAAACACAAAACCAGAAAAAGACGTGAGAAGCGGCCCCTTTCTGAAGAGAGTCAGAACACGGCGCTGTGTTGTCTTACTAACCACGTCTTTTGAGTTCACTCCATCGGCCGGAAACACTTTGACAAACTGTTTATTGACCACCTCTACATGACCAACCTGTGAGAACAAAACCATCTGTTTACACTATCGATGAGAGGACATTAGCTGAGAAAGACTCCAGGAGCGGCACTCATCTAGGCTTACCAAGCCTTTGCTCAGATACTGCACAAAGTCCTTCCAGGAGATCTGGACTTTGGTTTTCCTGAAGTGGAAGTACAAAAAGGCTGCGGCCATGCCCGCAGCGCCGAGAGCGAAGTTCTGCACGGCCCTTTCATCAAGGGGAAAATCTTTCTGGAGGACGAGGAAACGTTGAAATGAGAACAGATGAATCAGCTTCTGACCACTGATACGTTAAGTTTTAAATATTAAACCAAATGAAGCCCAAAGGAACGGGAAAACTTTCCACCGCATAGCCTTGAGTTAAGTAGGTGAAATAATAATAGTAACCATATCATGTTGCTACAGACTAAGGGTTTTGTCATTTCTGAAAAATGTAATTAAACTGAATAAATATGGTGAAACATGAACCATATAAATATACTAATTCTACATTTTCTATGCAATGTAAAAAGAAACGTCTGCAACTTGTACAGTAAAATTCCGGCAACAACAGCTGCTGGAATTTTACTGTAAATTAAAGACTCTTATTTTTTAGAGTGTACCAATTTTTTTTTTTTTTTTTTTTGCACTTTCACTTTGAGCATTAAATATGCTCCATAAGAGCAGTAAATCACCTTTTCAATTTAAAAGCTTAATCTCTGTTTTTACTTGCATCCACAAACAGATCCTAACCTTTAGCTGAACAAAGCATGTCACTAAAAACACATGTTTCTTAAAAACAAATTCACATTGTTTTTAAGAAAACAATGTGAATTTCAACAACTTTGGAACATTTCTGATTGAAACCATGTTAGACCCGGTATGAAGCCCTACAGGCACAGTGGTTCTGAAAGTCTTTAAGTCTTGGATCTATGGGATTCTATGGGATCAAGTGCTTTTGTTCAAATTTATAAATCTTTTATTGCTTTGTTTATCCATAACATGCTCAACTTCTGGACACAAACTTCCTGTTTTTTTACATTGTGGTAGAAGAAACAAAGTCTGGCCCGACTTAGGAAATCAGAACAATCTTTCATGAACAATTTATTGGATAAAAAAGTATTGTTTTTGTTCAGCTATAGGCCAGTAAAGTTATTTAACAAATACAATTGATTGAGCCTCGTTTCAAATATTGCTTTATAACAAATAAATTGCATTAACATAAAACATCGTCACCTCGGCAGTTTTTGCAATTATTATTTTGTCATTTGAAGATTAACAAAAAAGACATTCCTCTGCTTTGCTCGTCTAATCTTTCTTTTCTATTAAAGTGTTACACTATCACATACAACTTTATTTTACAAAACAAGATAAATGAGTCTCACGTGTTTGAAAAATGTGCAGAACATTTTAACAACATAACTAGACTCTTAGATCTTCACCCTGAATTGTTTCCACCACTGAGCTCTTTCTTTTTCTCCTCCTCCTCTTTCTCTCCTGCCATCATTCTCTTCACGTCTTTTGGCTCGAAGTGAGTCTTGCTCTTTATTTCTTTCGTCTAAATAACAAAAACCAGATATAAATTGCAGAAAAGCAAACCACGTAGCAATTTAAGAAATTGGACGAGGACGTTTTTATCTCCCCTTTACTTTCTGCTGATGTCCGTCTGCCAGTTCCTTCCTTTCTCTTCGGGAACAATTTTTCAAAACCTGAAAGAACAAAGAAAATTAGGAAATCAGATGGCTGGCACTGGCAAAAAATATTTGGGTCACTTCGCCTGGTCAGTTGGACCCATTGTATTGTGTGTCAGAGTAAGATGGCTGGTCGAGTGCTTCACGTACCTTTCAGAGGCCCGTTTGAGCCGAGCAGCCGTGCAAAACTGTGTCGGTGCAGCGCTCCACATCTTCCCTGAATGAGCAACGCCATCTGCAGTTACAAATATTTGATAGGAAATGAACATCACCAAGAATTTATGGCAAGCGAGGAGTTGTTCGAAAAAAAATTGTCCTCCTCCAAACTTTGCAGGATTATTGAAATCTTATTAGTCAAGTCCTTGTTGAACTAAACTGTGGGACATTTCACCTCCTTTTATGAGGTAACAATGGCCTCGCTAGTATCTTAAAGACAATAAAGTTGTTTTGGTAAATCTAACATAAAATATTGACTCTTTAATTTGTGCAAAAGCACAAAAGGAAAAAACTTTTCCCACTGAACTGCTAAAAAGAGACTTCCTTCTCATCCATCATGTGAATCCAAGGACTGCAAAAAGAACATCATGGAACTGAGGAAGCTGTCTCATAAACTACATAATCAAAAGAACCGGGCCTCTGGGCCCCGGGAGAATACAAACAGCCGAGGAATGATGCAGAAGCAGAGCCACTGTTGTTTGTTTGTTTGAGGCTTTGAAGGGCAGCTGTCAGCAGAGATGCGAAGGTTTTTCTCACGACAGATTTGTCGCTATGTGGCTCATCGTAGGAACTCACGCATCTTACAGAAAATGCATTTTTCTATATATAAAAAAAAACAAAAAATACTTTGCAAAGTCACTCATTGTTATACGTGCATACATTTTTTACTTAATAAAAACATTTCTCCTTACCGAAGCCCCTTTGGAGCGGAAAGTTGCTGACAAGTTTTGTCTCCACGTCCGAACCGTCCGGGCTCGGTTCCGAAAAGACCACATGCTGAGGACGAAGATTCCCGTCAGACGGAGTCATGAGGAGCCTCGGTCCCCTTCATGTCTGCTCCCATCCGCCCACAGACGCACATCGGATGAGGAAGCTGCGCTTTGGACACATTGGAGAGGCGCTGCGCTGCGCTGCGCACCTAGGAACAAGTTCAGACCGAAGATCTCGCGAGATGAAAGTTAATTGCAGACGCATTTAAAGTGGAATGCAAATAAATATTATCTCGAACATTATGTCGGTTCATTGCGATTATTTATTTATCTACTTTTCTGTTTGTTTCAAGATCGCACCGGCGTCAGTTCATCTGCAAAATAAACAAATCTGTACTTTCAGGAACAGCTGTCTGTCAGCACTCTGGCTCTGCAGTTAATATTCGTCCACTCCGCCGTGCAAGACGTCTCCAAGGGGACATCCTTCATCCGCAGCCCTCTTCATGTGACCTCACAGCATCTCGTTATGTAATCCGACTAAGCCAACGCAAAAAACTCCCAATTTGGACGCATGCTTGAATGTGCTGAAAAACTAAATCGCTTTTCATCCTCAGCTGTCTGAGACTTTTGAAGGTGTTAAGTCGAAATTGACGGAAATCTGAAACTGTTCCGTGTTTCAGCTGTCTTGACAAAATCTTTAGAAACGTGAAACGGAATCACGTGGATATAGAGCTCTACTGGTGATGAGCAACCTGAAAAAAACAAAAAAAAAAAAACAACTTCTCATCTCATTTTTTCTTTAGCACATTTGTGCGTCATGTAATGAACAAATTAGATGGCATTTTCTTTTCGACAGGAAAAGATTATGTTGAAATATTAAAGAAACATTTCAAAACATTAGCCAGGAAGTTGATTTATTTCATGCACTGATCAGTTGTTTCACAACAAGGCATTGCTTTCACCAACAGCATGTATGGTCTTCAAGTTAAAAAAAAAAAAAAAAAAACAATATATTTACAATACTTCAGGCTGCTGAAAAAATAACACAGCCAAAACATTGATATTTTAAAACAAATACTTTGTTCAAATGGTCACTTCAACAAAACTCATCATGTCTACACAAAACTTGTTCTCAATAGCATAAGACTGAAACCATCAACACAAAGACATTAAGATGTTTGGATAGTAGCCGAACATCCAACCCATTAGCTACATCCTGAATGTACGGATGAGTTCACGGATTTAAATAACAGAGAAGCACAATTAACTCCTTGAGTCCTGCAGAGGCATGCTTCGGTTAACCTGTTGGTGCAGATTTAGAGTATTGTTATAATCACTGCTTTTTTTTTTTTAATCTAATCAAAGGAGATTTTAAGTTTAATCCACTACCAACTGACTGACAGAAATATGAGAATAAATGCAAACTGAATTATGCAAATAAATATTGCCGTTTGCCCTGTAGTTGTGTTTATATAAATACTTCATAAACTGTTTAAAAGTGATTATTAGGGTTTGATTTGAAAAAGAAAACATTCTGAAAGAGCCTGCAGGATCAGGACAGAATTAGAATCCGTGTCTTTCTACTTAGTTTGCCACAATAATCGATATTTAGCACATGATTTTAGTTTTATATGAAAAGTCACAAAACAAGAAGACGAGTAGTATATTTATGATGGCTAACATTTTTCCATCTTGTAGTTGAAAGCAGGGAATTTTGACTTAATACATCAAAACATTTTATTAAAGGACTTACGTTCATCTGCAAGAAGAGAAATGCGTAGTTTCTTCTGGCATCATCTTGGACTGATGTCAAGAAATTGTTCTAAAGGGAGCTGAGAATGTAAACTTACACCAGGAGCCATGTTCACAAATATTACAACAGGAACACTGGATCACCTCAGACGCACAACAGTGTTCAGAACACCAGGTTCTAAATGTTTTAGTTCCCCGTTTCACTTTGTAGTGCACAGAAGAGAGAAAGACAGAAAACAAGTCAAACATAATACCAAGATGGGAAGCTAGTTTGGCCCGACTAAGAGTAATCGACACGTTATAAAAAAAACATCTTGCTCATTTCTCTTCGTCCTCCTCGTCCTGTTGGCGGTCTGTCATTCGAGCACATCGTGGACAGGTGGTAGAGTTGTCATAGTAGCAGTCTCTGAACACATACACAATATATGCAAGATATGGACAAGTTCAACAGATGTTTTCTTCACTAGAAGAATGATTCAGCAACCGCAAATAACACAGATACTTGATTTGTTTATTTCTTTAAACTCGTAAAAGTGGTGAGAGGCTGAGTTGAGTTTGCTTCTCCGGCCTACATGTGTTTTATGTATCTGCTTAAGGCTTACGGCTGTTTCCCATGAGGCGTTTTGTGGGGCTCTGCAGGACAACGGGTCTCTGCGTGGCTATTAGTGGCCATCTGATCCCTCTATGGTCAAAGCAACAGCTGTGTCTGTATTGTCTGCATGAATTTGAGCTTATTCCCAGTTCCATGACTAAATGAAAGAAATCCTGAATAAAAATTGTAAGGATCACAAATGTCCTCAAAAGGCCGGTTGAGGGAGGATGTATTAAACAAACTACCCATTAACAAACAGGCTATTAATAAAAAGCTGCCTCTGAATTCATGATTTAATTGGAATTAAATACTATTGAACATCTTTTCATATTGAAGCAATTTGGCAGTTTACAGCTAAAATCTATTGATTGATAAAATCATCTTTAAGGACACAACTGTCATCTTGAATGTTATTGTTTATGATTCCTTCTAGAATCTACAGGGCCGCATAAAAACATATGGCGGGCCGATTTTGGCCCTCGGGCCTTGAGTTTGACACATGGCTTAACCTGTTGAGGAAATAAAGGAAGTTAATCAGACTGACACAAACACAGTCTGACTAACTGAGTTAATCAGCAGCTCTGCTCTGCTCTGCTCAAGATTTCCTTACGTCGACAATTTCAGCTTTAAAAGATGAGATGTTTCAGTTTAATTCAGTTTAAAAGGTTGGCAGCTCCTCACCTGTGGAAGACGGCAGAACACTCGTGGCACACTGAGGTGTGACTGTCAAACGGAAACAAGATGTCTCCCTCCTTACAAAGCTCACAGACAAAGCCTTTGACCTGACAACGCTAGACACACACCAGACACACAAGAACAACACAGGAGCGGAACGAGAGTGGCATCAAGTTTAGATACTTAACGAACGATACTTTTAACCGTTTCCCGTAGCTAATGTGCAAATAGGAAGTTTTACAGCTTTTGCTGGGCTGGGCTCACCTCGCAGTCCAGCTTGATGTGCTTGGCAAATGTTGTGTGGATCTCAGTGAGGGAGCAGCTCAGCCTCCCAGTGGAGATGTCGATCAAATCCTGTAGTGAGTACATGTCGTCGTTTTCAACAAAGTGCTGGCGATCCTGCAGCTGTGGAGCCAGAACGCAAAGGAGACATGAAGCAAAACCGGAGCAGTGGAGCCTAGAACCTGTGCAGGCAACTTGACCGCAGCAACTCTCAACTTTGAAAGAAACGGGTGGAAACAGATCATTAAAATAGTCACCTGTATGTTCTAACGTGTTTAAAGTTTTTTTTTCTAGGTTTCTCAGTCTTTCTCATGAACAAAGAAACTTCTGTTTTAATGCTCAAATAGTGAAAGTGGTGATTATTTATTATTCTGTAATGATTCATCTTTAACATGATAATAGCCCAATAATAATGTGTTCATGGACATAACAGAGTAGAATTAAAATGTTTTAAAACTATGAGTTTCTATATAAACAAAGCAAATATTAACCATAAAATAATAATAAAAACAATCCAAAAAGGATTGTTGAAATTAAAATGCTTAACATTTGACAGATCATATTAAACACTACCGCCCAGATACTTTTACTAGGTGCACAATTTCACCACAAGAGGAAAAGGTTTCACTCTGTTTTACCGATTAAAAATAATGCTGCTAAGTCATTTTGATGTTTGTTAAGTTGATAACTCAAATAGTTACTGACCTGCAGCAGCAGCCGAGCCTCCATCGCCTCCTTGCAGGTAATGAAATAAGGTTTCATCAAGAGGATATCATGACGAAGTTTCTGTGAATCCAAAACAGACACATACAAAAATAAATGTTGTTTCTGGAACTCCCAGCATGAGATCGCCACCCTCAATTAAAAATCTGGGTTTTTTTCTCATTATAATTATCAGCAGCTGTAAAAAATAAAAATGATGAAGAACCAAAACTAAAATATTAATGAGACAAAAATCTTTAACAGAAGCGATTTTGTTACATATCACTCAAACGTTTTATTAGTGTTAAGAACAGCTCTCTCTGTTTTACTTAAATATCAAATATCCATCCACTCATCCCTTAGCAACAGAATGACAACAAATATTGTTATTGTTCAAAAACCTTCTGCTCTATTGAAATATTATTTATCTTACACTATTTAACAAGACCTGTGTAGTTGGTACATTTTTCAGAAAAGTGAAAATGTTTCATTTTTTTGTCGTTGGTGTTGAATATATTATAAAACAGATATTACTAGAAAAAAAGAAGCAAATTAGCACCAAATTAATTATTGTTTATGAAACATAATCTTTTTTGAAATACTCCTTATCTGCTTAGACACAAGAAATTTACAGCTGGTAAATTTTGCAAAAGTATAAATCAGATGTTTACTGTGTGGCACTTTGTTATCAGAAAACATGTTCGTCTCTTAGCAACAGATTGACAACAAATATTGTTATTGTTCAAAAAACATAATATTTCTTCTGCTCTATTGAAATACTGTTTATCTTACATTACTTACTATTTGACAAGACTTGTGCAGTTGGTACATGTTTCAGAAAAGTGAAAATTTTTTCATTTTTTTGTCGCTGGTGTTGAATATATTATAAAACAGATATTCAATGCAAATGTAAAAATCTGATTTATACTTCGTGGCAGTTCGTTACTAGACAAATAAAACAAATTAGCACCAAATTAATTGTTGTTTATAGACCATAATCTCTTTTGAAATACTCCTTACCTGCTGAGACACAACAAATTTACAGCTGGTAAATTTTGCAAAAGTGAAAATATGATGTTTACTTTGTGGCACTTGGTTACCAGAAAAACGTGCTCATCTCTTAGCAACAGAACAACAAAGATTGTTATTGTTCAAAAACCATACTATTGCTTCTGTTCTCTTAAAATACTATTTATCTTTCACTACTTAAAAAGAATTGTGCACTAGGTGAATTTTTAAGAAAAGTTAAAATGTTTCAATTTTTTTTGTCATTTGTGGTAAATATATTATAAAACAGATATTCAATGCAAATGTAGAAATCTGATTTATACTTTGTGGGAGTTTGTTACCAGAAAAAAAAAGCTAATCTCTCAGCACAAAATTAATTATTGTTTATAAACATGAGCTATTTTGAAATACTGTTCATCTGCTTAGATACAAGAAATTTACTGTTGGTAAATATTGCAAAAGTATAAATCAGATGTTTACTTTGTGGCACTTTGTTACCAGAAAACGTGCTCGTCTCTTAGCAGCAGATCTCCTGTGCTCTGTTGCAGGCTTCAATTGGGAAGGTTTAAAAAAAATCTAAAGCAATTTCAGCTGTGGTTCAACACTGGGTCACATTTAACTTGAGTTTTCTAATGTACCTTTCGGTGCAACAGTGCTGGTTTGAGAGCAGCAATCCAATGAAAAAGGGTTCATAATGACCTACCAGGACAAAACTCTACACATGTCCCCGAAATTATGAACTTCAAGTGAAACTTAAGACTTTTAGAAAGAGAAATAAATCAATTTCCTCACCCTGATCTCAACCAGTTCCTCCACAAAGTTGAACAGCAGTGGGTTGATTTCTTTCAGCTTCAGCACAGGTCGAGGCATCATGAGTGTCAAGTAACGCATGGAGGAACGACAAACCTGGAACCGAGAAAATGTCCTCTCAGAAAACACACTTTCACCCCAGAAACAAAGATGCACCTTTCTTACTATTATACATCCAGCACTCCCTGTCCAAAAAATTGAGAATAATGTCACAGTGTCTTTTTTAAGCAATCTCTGAAGTGGTCAAAAACAAAAATCTTGATTGGTTGTGGTCACATACCAAACCATTCAAGATTGATTAGACAGTGTTAGGATCTGAGGTGGCAGCAGGTGATTGGGTCTACGATCAGTAACTTTATGTGTCCAAAGCATCTCTTCAACGCACTGAGAATCCTGGTTATGTCCAAAACGAAAGTATTATTTGAAAAATAGAAAAACATGATTCACCGTGAACTGCGTTTTAGTAGTTAATTGAGTTGCTCAGAAAAGATACCCGTAATCTACCAAATTAGAAAGACCCTGAAGCTTATTTATTTATCGCCGTTTCTCTCAACAAGAAAATAGAAAATAAACTGAATTAAACCGTGAAAGATGCAGAAAAATGATTGTGAAATGGTTTGAAATCATGCAGTTATTTTGACTGTCTGGTTTTTCAGTTGCTAAGGTCTGGAAATGAAAGCAAACGAATATAATATACAGTGAGTCCTGCCTCTGGACTCCTTTCCAACAAGCATCAACTTTTATCGCATGCCTGCTGATGATTACCTTGCGCGGCTCAAACTCCCAGTTGTGGATGACCCGAGCTGGAATGATAGCCGTGTCGTTCCAGTGGCACGTGCTGCAGTAATACTGGCCTGTGTAATCACATTGCCTGGCCTCGCTGGGAACGCCTCCTGAAACATAAACATGGCGCGTTTCAGTAAAGCTGCAGTAAAAGTAGAGAAATTACATCATGCAGCAAAACAGCATCACAGCTACATGTTGTTCAGTCAGAGATTTAGGATCATACGTACTGCAGGGGACCAGGAGAACACACTTTAACAGAACGACACTTTATGGGTCCCTCTTTCTTATTTTCGACAAATTTTAAGGAATAAATTCAAAACCTAACAATGAAACAATGGCAAATTTTGACAACTTTCCAGCTCATTTGTACTCACTCAGTGAGATAGGAGTGCGGCACTCTGCACAACGGTAGTCTTGTCGATCTAGTCCTATTTCTGGGCAGATGCTTAGTTCATACTCCGACTGGTGGCTCACCTTTGACCTGACGCAGGGCTTCGTGATCTGGTTCATGCACTTGCTATGGCAACGGTAATAGCATCCTGAAACAAGAAAAACACAATAGCATGCTATGACAAGCAAAAACGAAATATTTTTACTTACTCAGACAAAGATTGATTTTATCTCAAATGTGCATGCCTTAAAGAAAGCTTTAGTAAATGTAAAAAGAAAAAAAACTAAAACTTAGTTTTCTTGTGACTTTAAACTGTGATATTCATGAAGTAACAAGATCCTAAACGAAACCTGCTTCACATAAACAAACTGATATTTTCTTTAACTTCCCCTCTAGCAGAGTCAGAGCTGAACTGTTCGTTTCATTTCTTCATTTAGACCCAAGAACTGACCTTCAAAATATTAGTAACAATAAAGTATTATGAACAGAAACAAAGTGGGATTTTGGATAATCTTTCTGAGTAAAATAAACCCTTCATTTTGTGATTTTGTGGGTTTATTTTCGCGGCATGAAGGGTTGAAAATAAACCCTTCACGCTCTGAGCATCGGAATGAAGCTCGGGGTGAAGCTCAGGGTGAAACTCGGGTTCGGCACGGAAAAACGTAATCATCTCGACCAAACAAACGTGGCTCAATCTGTGTGATGATGTAATCAGAAACACGCATACCTGTGTGACGACAGCAGGGTGAAAGGTGTGGTGCAGCTCAAATTATTCTATTCTAAACTTGAAAAATTAGTTCATGGATAAATGCTGCAACCAGTTTCATTAGCAGTTCATATCAAAAGCTTTTGAGTTAAACTATTAAAACTCCAGGATCCAATTAAGTCGTTTAATGTGAACGACAAACGCCTTGTTACTTTCTACATATTCTATGGTGTTTTGTAGTTTTCTGCACTAACACACCCTGTAGTGCTGCATCATTGTATATTGTGGCTTACCTGTGCAGGTGTACCAGGTCTGGATTAGACCCCAAATGATGGTACTGCACTTGTCACAGGTCTGCTTCACGCTCTTACTCTTCTCTTTTGAAAAGCGGTGCTCCAGTATGACTCTCAGATTAGGCTCATCTTCCTCTGGGTCCTTCAGCGGAAAACACCAAAATGAGACTCAGATTTTGAGCCAATGTTGTTGGGTTTGTGGACATATATCAAAAACAGGAATTAATTCAAAATAATGATTCATTTCTGTAATCATCATTCACTATGACCTGAAGTGTAATGCTGTTAGTTTAGAATAATTCCCAGCGTGCCACTCAAATTTGTCAGGAATATTTTGAAGCAGAAAATAAAAAAGTTACTCAAGTAGAAAAATAAAACGCAGAGGAACACATCATCCATCCTCCCGAAGCAGCATCAAAACAAACAGCAGTGTTGTGCCTTCGTCTCAGTTCTAACCTTAAGTTCCTGCAGTTTAAGTCGCAGGTGGATCAGTTTGACCACAGTGTCTTTTTGTCTCTCCGAATGCTCTGGCAGCTCCAAGATCAGCTTCTTACATTCTTCTATGGCCAGTTTCAGCTGTTCAATGTCAGAAGCCACAAATGAACCCTGAAACAACAACATTAAAAAACAAAAACAAAAAAAACAACAAACATTAATTTAAGATGGAAGTGTTTCTACTTTGCAACAGTTTGATTGAATCTCAGCAACAGCCATTTTGGTTAATAAAAGTCAGATTATCTGTTTAATTAAACAGATCAGGCAAAAATATATAACAAGTCATTGTCGAAAAATAAACACCAACCATTTGATTTTGGTCAATCTTTTTGTCCTACATCTATTTATGAGAATTTTCAGTGATCCAAGACATTTCTTACAATAAGGAGCTCAGCAGTTTAACACTTTCATTGTGTTAAGAGCAAATGACAGCACAGCTTCAGCAACAAAACAGAAACAAGGATGCACTGATCCTGCCCAGTTTACACATCTGACTTTCCAACTGTTACAGAAAAACATTTAAAACTCACCACAGGTCTGGAGAAATGGTCCTCAGCTAGGCCGAGGTCCATGGTGCGATCAGAGCTGTGGGTTTTGGTCCCAGAAAACAGTTCAGAGCTTGCTTCTGAAAACACAGAATAAAAATTTGAAAGTTAAGTTAATTAAGTTAAACACTGGTTACTCAGTCCTCCTTACTGCCTCCACACACAGGAGAATCACAAACAGAGGAACAAACTGAGAACTGTTTTAAAGCGTCCAGTAATGTGTAACCAAGCTGTTTAGCAGGACATGTGATCACCGTCATAAAAAAATGTAGATCAGCTGAGTAAATTAACTCTGAACTTTTAATTCATTCTGCTGTCAGTGTTTTTTTTACATCCACTTTTTTATTAGTTATTTAGACTAAAAATATTTTCTCCTTTTACCACAAACTCTGCAACTGCCCCTATTTTTTTGACTAAGCTCTGCATTATGTCAGTAACTAAGCAGTAAGTTGTCGTGTTGCTTTCTGATAAAACATTAAAACTGAAAATCTGACAACAAAATGCTTTTTTCCAAATGTAAATAAAAGCAGCAGGCTGTTTAGTTTATAAATTGTTCCTATTTATGAGCCGGTGCCTAGCAACACCATATTAATCCAGATAAAGGCCCAAAAATGCACATTGGGTAACCATATTTGCTTTACAAAAACGTAAAGCACTTGTAAACCAAGTAGTTATTGCAATTTCTTTTGTAATTTTAATGAGAAAATAAATAAAACTGAATCAAAATTTAACAGAAAAAACGGATGCATTTTTGTAAAAGCGGCATTTAATCAGTATGAAAAAAAACTTGGAACTATGTAAATATAGTTACATTTTTTTTGTAAAGACTGAAGATAATCCATATTAATATCTATCATATACGTTTGGCTTAAAACTGAAAAAAATGCAGAAAAATTTAGCTTTTACCTGTGTACACTTCAGAGCAAAACATCTTTAGCCTCAGCGTTGAATCACTTGTGACATAAGAATCAGTGCAGATAAAGTGTTTGAGAAGCTTTGCTCGAGCTCCCAAATCCAACAATCAAGGAAGTGTTACTGATTTCCTGCTTACACTTTTGCTTCTCATTTGTTCTGGTTTAGCGACAGCATTTCCCACTTCTTGTTTTACAGGCCTGGAGTTGGTCACAAGAGTCCATTTGGCTTTTTTTTTTTTTTTCGCTTGTATTTGACTGACATTAAAGCTGTTCCATTATGTTCAACCATTTCTTAAAAGTGGATTTTAAGAAGAAAAGTCCTGCACCAAATATGAGGAAGTTTGCGCTTCCTTGCAAATGAAGCTTGCAAGGAAGTGACATTAACAAAAAGCAGATGAAGGGGAAGCCCATGAACATAGAAAAAAAATACATCCCATCACAAAAATATAAATAAGACTTAAATGTATAAAATTCCTAAAAGTGAAAAAATGTTTGTGATGAGTATTTTTTTTCCTCTCCATTCAATTAAAGAGCAGAACAGTCAACAACATTACAATCAGACTACTGAGTGTTTCATGATTAGGTTTCAAAAGCAAGTCTGAGGTGGATTTTTAGTCAAGATTTAAAGGAACTCAGTGTTTCAGCTGATGTGCAGTTTTCTGGAAGTTTGTTCCAGATTTGTGGTGCATAGAAGCTGAATGCTGCTTCTCCATGTCTGGTTCTGGGTATGCAGAGCAGACCAGAACCAGAAGATTTGAGTGGTCTGGAAGGATGGTACAACAGCAGCAGATCTTTAATGTATTGTGGTGCTAAGCCATTCAGTGATTTATGAAAAGCAGCAGTATTTTAAAGTCTATTCTCTGAGCCACAGGAAGCGAGTATAGGGAATGTAAAACTGATGTGATGTGCTCTAACTTCCTGGTTTTAGTGAGAACATGAGCAGCAGCGTTCTGGATCAGCTGTAGGTGTATGACTGACTTTTTAGGCAGACCTGTGAAGACACTGCTGCAGTAATCGATGTGACTAAAGATAAAAGCATGGGAGAGTTTCTACCCAACTCTTCAGTCGATTCAGTAACATGTCAACAGCGTCAAAAGCGGCACTGAGGTCCAACAGAACCTCAGCGCAGGTCCTGTTGGACCTCTGTATTTTATTTATGTAAGACTGTGGTTCTTCCACTGTCTGTGTTTATATGGATATCATTTAACACCTTGACTTGGGCAGTCTCCACATTGTTTTTTACAGCATTGGAAAAAACAAATTTGTAAACTTTTTACAGGAGAATTTCTGAAGAAAACAAGATAATAAATGATAAGTCGACAAACCAAACGTAAGTCCAAATCTGTATCCCGATAAGTGATGAGTAAAACAAGGCAGGTTTTTGGTGTTAAACTGTAATTAAATCCCTTTCTTTACCAGAAGGAAAAAAAAACATTAATATTTCTCTTATAACTCGTTTTTGTCTTATCCATTTTGTTTATACTTGTGTTTTTCTACATAGCTGTGATTAACAATTTCCTTTACCATGTTGCTGGGTTGCCTTCCCTCCTTCAGGTTGATCTTCCTCTTCTCCACGATCAAAGGGATTGAGGCGAGTTTGACGGAAATGTGCAAGTCTCTCATCATACTCCATGTTATCGGCTACATCTAAGGGAGACAAAAACCAACTTAGCTGACACAGAAGCAGTCAAATTCACTTCTCCTGGTCTTGATAGTCAGGGCTAGTTTACAGTGGACACAGGCTAGGTAATGTTCCCACTTGCTAACTATGCATTGGAAAATGTTCTGCTCCTTTGGAAATGTCACGTCAGTTAAACCCTAATTATGATTTCAACAATCCAGAAAACTAAAGCATTAAAGTATGAATGCTTTAGATTCATGTAGCTGCATGGCTGGTACCTTTAAAGGTGTCTGTTAAAATGGTTAAAAGCTCAATCAAAGAAGGAATGAGTAAAAATGAATGGTAATGACAATGCTTGTCATACAAAAAATCAATTTGCATGTGTTCTCTGAGAAACAGGCATCGAGTTCAGGTAATTCAAAACAGCTTAAAGCTTGCAGACAGTGCAAGGAGACGCTTCATCCCCTCATTAGAACCAATCAGGACCCCCGTTGAATGGTCGCCTAAACAACGCAACACTTCACATATCACTGCCGAAAATAATATGGAAAACAACAAGTTTCAGCCATCCTACCACCATGAATTGGCAAATAAACACCACCCCGGCTAAGGCTAACGAGCTAACCAGCTTCAAAAAGCAACGTTTTCTGCGGTGGTTTTGATACCAATTCTGACGAGTATGTACAAAATCTTACCCCGTTCTTGACCGTGTTAACGTCAGACAACAAGCAGCTCGTAAAGCGTCTGTTGTAGCGACTAATATTGTTAACGTGGGCAGCTCTCGGAGCGTTGTTTTGCCCCTGTCATCAGCAACATCACACGGCGAAGTATAAATTTACCTCCGTCTCAACAGCTGCTTCCGGTTTGTTTCCTTCAGAGTAAAATCCTTCATCGAGCATCTGCGCACTTTTGATGTGAGTTAGTTCAGATATAGTAAAGATTAAGATAAAATTTACGTATTTTATTTATATAAGAGGTGCTTGCTTTGATTTAAATGCAATAACTAATTTTAAAGTAATGTTTCAAGCTTTTATTTTGAAGTTTCAACCTTTTCAGCCCCCAATCCTTCCAATTGGGGGCTGAACTTGAACTTTACCTAGTGATTTTTCACTTCATCCTACCCTGGAATAGACAAATAATTACTTCTGAATTTACGTTGAATTTTAATTGTCTTTCATTTGGAAAATTCATCAGCAAGACTTATTGGCAAAAAGAAAAATAAACTTGCACTCACATAGGATTTACTTTTTAAAATGAAGAGTTTTAACTTTTTAAATTAAACAGATATTTGGAATAAGACAGAAAAAAGTATAACAATAACAGCTCGTGGATTACAGTTATAACAATATTATCACTACTACTATGTTACTGCTAATATTAATAATAATGATAACAACAAAACTGGAAGAACAAGAATAGGGCATGGAAAGACTATAAACTAAGACATACACCAGAAATGTTGATCCTGAGATCCACAGCCATGTTAGAATTAAGTTGGTATTTGTACAAACTGCTTTTTTTCGCTGTGTAAAACAAAGCAGAAACCAATAATCCATTTTCAGATGATGTATTGAACAGTGCTCTGTGAGATTTTTCAAAGATTTGATAGTGTTTTGTATTTTAGCTCTACTTCAAACAATCTGCTGCGTTCCTTCATGACCGGTTGGTGTCTAAAGGCCAAACACCTTCGGGCTTCACAGAATAGCTCTGTAAAACCAAATGAAAAACACATTGTTATTTCATTAGTAATGAGAGACCAGTCCTTTGGATAAATGTGGGAATTCCCCCTTAAAGTAGACACTTTGACCAAGAGAGCAATACCAAACTGTCTAATTCCAGCAAAGTATTTTATCTTGTCTTCTTTCATCATGCCCACCACCTGCACACAACAACGACTGTCTTGTAAATTTTAACACTGCCTAGGGATTTTTATGCATCTTTCGAATGTGTGAACATTTTTCACAAAAAGCCAGTGGCTCTTTGAAGGGGGTTGAATGACATTATTCATTGACTTTTCAGAGAAAAAGGCCTATGCCTTGAAACAGTTTGCACTTTCCTAGAAACAGTCATCATGAGGGCGTCATGTTGAAGCTTTAAACACGAAATGACAGTAAATACACGCATAATTAACCGTGAAATGTACCACTGGTTGGCTTGTCAACCACTGGAAAGAACCAGCTGAACTAAAAATGATTTAAGAAATGGATAAAGAAATATTGTGGAAGTTCACATGGATAGTGCCCAATGTAGGTCTAAAGTACCAATATTCTACTAAAAAATATATTTTTTTTCTAAAAACAATTATCGCTTATGTAAATAAAGAGGTGTTGAGAACAGGAAAAAAAAATCCACTCTATAAATAAATGTAATCAAAAGCTTTTATTGTAATAACTATTCTGTAAATAACGCTCATTGTACACATCGCTCTTGATGATCTCAAAATCTTTAAGTTAAAAGTATGGAAGTTAATTATGATTACATTTGTTTTTTGTCGTTGTATTCATTGCGACTGGGGAGATTTGGTCTGTGCTATGAACAAAGCTGTGCTGTATGGAAGGAAGAGGAAGTCATAATTCTGGCTGACTCTGAACACGCTGTTCCCTGCAAATAAAGCAGTCACACTCTGCCCTAATTTAGTGTAATTAGTTATAATTAAAATCAAGTGCCACATCAGAACCACCATTAGGTTCACCATTGTGTCACTGATTTGACATAAAGCAGTCGGGATGGGGTTAAAAGGCGAGTTTAAAGATTTATCAAAAACCCAGCAATCTCTCATGTGTATGCAATATAAAATGAAGATTTTTGCCTTTTTGTGACCAAATGTGATCTAAAATTAAGGGTTAATTGTCGCCAGAGTTGAACAATGTTTAGTACTCTGGATAAGGACGTTGCTATCCTGTTTGCTCTCCTCTGGGTTAGAGAGGTCTAAAAAAATCCAATGATGACCCATTTAAAGATTCCAAGATGACTGGCAAAGACTTATCTTTAGTTAAAATGTCCCGGTATTTGACAGCATCCATGGCGCCATGAAGTCGATAAAACTTTCTGGGGCTTTTGGAGGAGAAACAGATCCACTGGATCACAAATAGTCCAGCGGGCATGAAGTGGTTTTCCACAAATCATCCTTTGTTTTAAGTTTTTATTCCTAACTTCTCAATCTGACTCTCATTTTATTAAAGCATATGGCTACACTTCACATCACAGTGTTTTTAGAAAAATCAAACATTTACATTTGTGATGGTAGGAGAGGAAATACCTGTGCAGGCATGGAGACAAGGTCTAACAGTTATTATGACCCAACATGCAACGTTTTGCCTCAGTTTCTTGGTCGTTTGCTCCAACCTTACCATCCCACTCTACGGTAGCTGAAGAAAAGCCTTAGGATGATATGTAACCACGTGAAGACAATGTTCTGGCTTCATAGCACCCAAAGAAATAACAGTTTTGGCGTTCGTGGTGAATTATATGTGCATTTCTTCTCAAACACGATGTGGAGAAGAAAACTTGTTCCAAAAGATTCAGGACGAAGTCAAAGATTCACATTCAACAGGTCAGTGACTCTCGACATACAACCAGAACTAATATGAATGAATTCATATTAAAGTATTTCACATGTTAGAACGACCCGGGCAAAGAATCAGAGCAAGTCTTGAAATCTGATGTTCAGGCACCAACCATCTCCAATGTTTTTAATCTGGAACTACTTCACAGATGGTGATGATCAAAATGTCCAGCAGACAAGCAAAGCTGTTAGAAATATCCCAAAGAATGGCAATTCTGTTTGCAATGAAAGGCTTCACAAAGCATTGTCCGTGCCCTGCAACATAAAGCATATAAAGACTCCTTGGAGTAAATGAGGCTTCGTTTGGATAAATAACAACGCATTTTTAATTGAACTTTTTTTATTACGAAAACAATAAGAGCAGAAAAGTCTACTCTCTTTTTTGTAATAGTGTCACACTGACCATCTCACACATAAAATAGGTAAAACTGAAGCGTTCATCAGAAATATTTTACACCCAGAGACACATATTTGCAGGTTTACATACAACAACAAAAAACAAATCTTTAGCGACCTGAAATGGCTATGATTGTTGTACAATCATGCAAAAACAATAAATCCTGAAAGACTAATGACCGACTTGTCATTTCTCTTAAAACACAATTACTCATGTCCTTTTCAAGCCTTTAAATGTAGAGAATGGATCAGTCTTGGATCTCCTCCAAGTCAAGACAGAAAGGCATCCCTTAGCTACGAAATGAACTAAGGTTTTGCTTAGTCTATTTACACAGAAAGCTTAGCTACATATATATATACATATATATATATATATTTTTTTTCCAGTTAGTCTGATGAACATTTTCTATTGACGTGTTTATTTCAGGAACAGGTGTCATAAAAACAAAGAGAACAAGAACAAATAAGATAAGATGGAGGTTTTGCTGTGTTAAAAACTTTGCTGAGCCATTTCGATTTCATTGGCTACAATGATGTACTAGAAGCTGTAAATACAGTGGCACGCCTTATTCAAGTGATCGTACGTAAACCTAAAACTTAAACTGAAACATTTGAAACGTTAAGCGAAACTTTAGAACAAGAAGCACATAAAATAAAGAAAATAATCACAGCTTAACATTTAACATTTCACTCTGAGGCCAATATAATAATAATAATAATAATAATAATAATAATAATAATAATAATAATAGTCTTCACTAGCAGAGTCTTTTTTCCGGGAATCAGAAATACAGCCAACCAAGCTTTGATTAAGCCTCCTTTCATAAACGTCCCATGCAACGAGCCTCTGGCTTTGGGCTGTTCATGTGATTTATTTTTTATTTTTTTCCATCTCTGCGTCTCATTCGCACTTTTATTTTTGGACAGAGTTGTTGACTGCATGCATTGTCTGAGAAAACAAGATTTCTGGAGCGGAAGGATCGTTTCAACGAGGCGCATTTTGAGAAGCGGTTTAATCCGGTAACTTTATTGGAACCGCGATTTACTGAATCATTACAGGGAATAAACTTTGTCTTTTTCGGGGGGGAAAAAAACAAGTTCTTCTTTCTTTATTTGTTTTGTTATGTAAATCACAAAGCATCTTTTAGTATTTTTTTTTTTTTAGATTAATCTATTTATGGATATTATACATTAATGAACATTTTGAACAACACAAATGTAAATTAATTATAGACAAGGTCAATTTCTATTGTTTGATATTATTATTATTATTATTATTATTATTATTATTATTATTATTATTA
>VMRN01000020.1:5525463-5567818 GCA_010277015.1 Poeciliopsis turrubarensis | reverse complement strand
TTATTATTATTATTATTATTATTATTATTATTATTATTATTATTATTGAGTTAATTATTAATTACAGTAAAATAGCACACGCTTCTAGTCATTTTACTTTTTCCTCCCTCCATTTTTACCTCCAAACAAATCCTTTGGCACCATATGCTTCAGCAGGTCAATATTTGTTTTATTTTTAGTCGGTTTATGGAAATGAATAATCATAGAGGTAACGCTCCTACATTTTAATCCAACAACGCTCGGCGCTCAGGCCTCTTACAAAATACTGCAGATTAAGATCAGCCGGTGGACATTTCTTCCTGTCATAAAAATGTTAAATCTAATATTACATTTTCTTGCAGTATGAAGAACGTCACTCCAAATATTTGATTGCCAAACGAATTGTTGACACAAATGATCACAGAAAATATCTTGTTTCTCGACCAAATTCTAGGCAGCTGTCAAATATTTCACTGGACTTTGATATTTAATGATGTAAAGTTAATTTCGTTTGTTTTGTTTTTTTTGTTGTTGTTGTTGTTTTAATGTCCACGTTCAGATATTTTTTATTTTTTTTAAAAAAAACAACCTGTCGAGTCTAATGATCTCTTGACTCATCTGACAGCATCCTGTCAAAGAAAAGGCCCTGAAAGCATCGGGCACTGAGTGTCCTCGAGCAACAGTGACGCGGCGAAATCTCCCAATGAGACGAACTAATCCCAACTCCATGCTAGCGTTCGGGAGCGTCTTCATCAGATTCCTCCTTCATCTTGTAAGTGCTGCGTGCGGCTCGAGGACCAATCCGCCCAATAAAACCCTCACAGAGAAAACTGTTCTTCGGATGAAAGGCCGCACGTTGACCTAATTTGCCTCGATTTACCCGTGACGCAGCGCGCGCCGCTAGATGCCGAAGCACCAGGAGCACAGGACCAGCTCCTGCAGGGTCTTGCGCAGCTCCTGGCTCCTGTAGGCGTAGATGAGCGGGTCGATGAGGGAGTTGCAGATGATCAGGATTAGGAAGAGGTTGAAGTTCCGGAAGAAGCAGTTGCAGAAGGGGCTGGTGGGGCAGGCGAGGATGAGGATGAGGTGGAGGAAGAAGGGCCCCCAGCACAGGATGAAGACGCCGAGCAGGATGGTGAGGGTGATCGCGCCCTTCATGCTGGTGGACTGGCGCCTGCCTTTGTGAAACGCGGTGATGCGCCGCGAGTGCACGTGGGCCAGCACGAACATGTGCAGGTAGAGCGCCGCGTTGAACACCAGGGTGATGCAGAAGAAGGTGACCAGGCACACGATGACGGCGTTGTCGGTGTGGTATACGATGAAGAGGATGCTGGAGGTGAAGCTGGCCAGCCACACCACAGCGATGATGCCGACGGCGCGCTGCGTGGTCATGATGCTGTGGTAGCGCAGCGCGTAGAAGATGGTGATGTAGCGGTCCGCGGCGATGGTGCACAGGAAGGAGAGCGAGGACACCACGGAGCTGCAGATCATCACGTCGATGACGTTGTCCAGGTGGCGCAGCATGCCCGGGTGCACGTCCAGGAGGCCGTGGTCGTTCAGGAGCATGAAGATGGTCTCCACCACGTTGCTGACGCTCACCAGCATGTCGGACACGGCCAGGCAGCAGATGAAGTAGTACATGGGCGAGTGCAGGTTGCGGTTCCTGATGATCGCCAGGATCACCAGGATGTTCTCCACCAGGCTGATGATGCCCAGCGCCAGGAAAAGCTCCTGCGGGATGCGGATCTGGACGCAGCTCGGCACGTTCCGCTCGCCGAGCGTGGAGTTGGTTTCGTTCTCGTCCATGATTTCAGTCAGCGGATTGAACTCCACGTGGAGGTAGCGCAGGGAGCTGTTGTTGAAATCCATGTCGGAATGCGGAGTAATGATGACGGACAGATCTTACCTGGAGCAACAGGGGGGAGACTGTGTCTCATCAGTCCGTGGGAAGATGATTGCGCATCGGCTGTTTCAAATGTGTCCCGTGACAATCAGGCAACTCGCAAACCGCTTGCAAGCTGGTCCCAACAAGGCTGAGTTTGTCCAGACGACCGTAAGACCCAGGGACTTCTCAGCTGTGAAGGCAAAGTCAGGAGAGGCGGCGCGTTTGTCCATTTGAAAAATCCGTCTCCTCTTCCAAATTTCCCCCCCACAGTCATCGAAGCAACTCGTCTTGGACAGACATCCACGAATTATCCACGAACGCATTTCTCTTGTCCGTCATGATTCTCAGTCTTTGCGCGTCTGATCCGCTGGAACCATCCAATCCGTTCTGGACCACACAGTGGAGGAGGAAAACTGGAGACGTCTGTTCGAGATGGAGAGCGAGCTGCTTGAGTCATTTTGAAAATAATCCTGAGTGACTTTACCAAACTCCTCCTCTCATACGGACGTCAGCTGGAAGTAAGGTCCTGTCTCACAGTTTGGATTCAGTGTTCAGTGTTATGTAAAAATATTAATGTCTTAATATTGCCACATATTAAGACATTAATATTTTTGTTTTAAAAAAACAAACAAAAAAAACACACACTCACCTCTGAATTTTACTCTCAACAAGAGATCATGACAGAAGAAAAAAAAAAAGATGAAAGTTTTATTGTCCTCCCAAAAGATTTTACAAGAACCCAGAGCAAAATAAATCTCCTTATTTCAAATAAAATAATTAAGAACCTGCTTTTTATGCTTTTGTTGGCAGTGTTTTACTGTGGAGCCTGAAGGCTGTTCAGGATTGGAGGGTTTTGATGAGTGAGACATGACTCACTCACTCATCAATCCATTTGTCTTGTTTGTGAAGCTTTGTTAGATGTTCTGTTGTTTACAGCTGCATCCTTAAAATTACATAAACGGATCTGAGGTCATGAGGTCAAATTCCTCTAGACAGTGGTTATGTAAAAGAGAAAAGGCTAAAAATAAATGCGCTTACTTGAAATCAGTAGACATTTTATGGATAAATGGAACAGATTCATAAGATTTCTGTGCACTCAAGTGTATTTTAGCCAATTTAAAAATTGTACTTTGCCAAATTACATCAATTTGAAAAGATGTCCAGTGTTATTTCTTTCACAAAGACAGCAATTTATGAATATTTTTTAATAGATTGCTAATGGTTTTTATCAATACATTCTGTTGCAACAAACGTTCATGATCTTGATGAAGCCCACAGCGGGTGATCAAGGAAACTCGACACAGCTGGGAACAGCTGGGACAACACAGAGACTCAACTGAAACAGAATCCTAAGTAAACACAGAAAAACTCACGTCTTTGCAATAACACCTAGTACAAATACAAAGTACAGTTTCTCAAAAAACACTTGAGCATCACATACCAATTAAAAAAGGGGGGTTTTGACACAGAAATGCTGAGTGATGTTATTGCCAACACAATGTAAGGGACTGTCGTCCAGCAGACATCCAACAATATTCTCCAGACAGTTCACGCCAAGAAAGGCCAGCTGTTCTCACACTGATCTACTTCTGCTTATTAATGGAAAATTTAGTGGAAGGAAAAAGTGAGTACATGCCCACACAAATGAAACTCCAAATATCATTTGCAATAATCATGGTATCGCTGCGCTTTACTGTCCATCAGCATTGTGTGTATTTGATCAAAAAGGGGATTTCACTTTTTCACTGAAGTGAATCTCAAATTGGGACTCTCAAAAAATGACATGAACTTTATTTCACCTTTCACACACTCCCAAGTGTATGTGTAAGCCTTTCAATAGAAGAATCCCATAAAATGGTCTCCCATCCTCGGCCGTAGCTCCAGGTGGACTTCAACAATGACCACACCATGCGGCTTACTGAGCCACAAAGAAGCTGCAGTCGCAGCTCATGCTGCTGCCATGCACTGCAGCAGCATGCGTGCATCCACAGTCTGTTAAAATGACAACATGTAAAACGTAGGAGGAAAAATGAAAAAAAATATGCTTGAAACTAATGAGCTGGAAGTGATCACGCTTCTGCACTTGGTTATTTTCTTGTGCAGGAGGTTTGACAGGAACACCACGACAAGCTCAGCATGAGGCAAAGTCATGATTCAGACAAATTAAGTTATATTTAGGCTCTCTGCTCCCCATCAGAAATGACAACATTTTCCTCCAGAGATAAACATCTGTATAAACAGCCTGACCGGACTGAAACAAATAGTGAACAAAACCAGCGATAAATAAGCATAATTTATTGTTGTGGTGCTGGGAGGAGCAGGGTTCTGCTCTCAGAGTTTAGCTGCTGCAGAGAAAGCCTTCGATGGGAAAACATCGAGCATCTCAGCATAGAGGAAAACATTCTGTTTAGCAATCAGTTTAACAAATACAGAAATATCTGCACTTTCACAGACTTGTGTTTGACCGGATGGACCTCGTCCACTGAAGGGCCGATGGAATAAGACGGCAATAAGCCAATATGTTGTAAAACAGTCAAGGAATTAATTTGGGATTAGAAGTCCCTCAGTCTCTCCGTCCACCTGCATGCTTCACTGTACAGATGGTGTGTTCAGGATGAGTTTCCCACCTCATAATGCGATTTGCATGTCATGCCAGAAAGTTCAAGTTTGTGCTGACCAGAAAACCTTTTTTCTTTAAAAAAAAACTATTTAAACTGCAATCAGGACTTCCAACAACTTCTAGACTTCTCCAAAGAACCTGCACAGAACTGTGCTTTTGTTATATAAAAATGATTTTATTCATCAATTTGTGTTCATATTCATCTAAATTCAAGTGAAACAATGTTGTTTTTTGTTGTATTACCTTAGCATCCTAATCATAACTGACTGATTTGATTAAATAAACAAGCATTTTATAGAATAGAAAATTCCAACGTTTGGAAAGTGAGGGATGTTGTTTGCAGCCCCATGACGATGATGGTTGAACGAAAAAAAAAAACTTTTTCTTTTCCCATTAGTTTTATTCTATTGTAGAGTTTTAATGCATATTTTGAACCAAACTACATAGAAAACTTCAGTAAATTCAAACAAAACCAATTCTACCAAAAATGAATTTATTGATATAATATTGATATTGTATTGTCCTCATACAGATGCAGCGTCAGCTCTCCCTCACAGCACAATCTTGTTTTGCACTGTTCTTTAATAAATGTTTCTTCATTTATGTTTTTTTTTTTTATTAATCTGTGTAATTAATGAGAAATAAAACTGTAACAAGTGACAGATGGACTTGATTATTAAAAAACAAACCAGATAAATATTTAAAGTATGAAAATTAATGAACGTTCCACAATCAATATAAACATTTTCTGTGTTTCATATCTTGAATGAATTGCTTTTGAATTAGATTTTGAAGCTGTTATGTATAACCGTAGTTAAACATAATTGTTCTCCCAATAATAAAAGATCTTCATTTTGTCTGCAAACAAGAATGATCTAACGAAGAGAAAAGATGCCTGTTATTTGTCATTGGTAGATTAGTGAAACTCAAGACATAATAATTTACTTCCAGTTTTTTTTTTTTCTGGGGTTGCAGGAAAGTTCCCCTCGTTCAAACAAATTGAAATTTTCTTTTCTGGACACATTTTTAAAAAAAAGCATAGTTAAGATGTCCAAGTCCAACTGCTCATAACCATAAGAAGATGTCATCTGTTTTTATTTCAACGCTTTGCATCCAACACTGGTTCGAGCGCCGCTCCGTCAGTCCCATTCGTCCTCGTCCCTGTAGGGGTTGTCCTCTCTGGGCGGCTCCTGGAAGCGGATGTTTGCCAGCATGTCCCTCATGGCCACCATCAGGCGGTTCACCTCCTGGTTCAGCTCCTGGCCGGCTCGTGCTACTTCCATGTCATCCTCTTGTCTCAGTCCGCCCTGAAAATGAGGGGACAAAAAGAAATTCATAATTTAACTCGGGAGCAGATCGATTATTCTCTGCTGTTGAGATCAGGTGGTTTTTGTAGCAAAAAAGATCTTAATTGTTTCCTATCTAACATGATGCATCTCCATGTACAGAGCATTCAGACTTATATATATATATCCCTTTAGTTTATTACTTTTATCCATATTATATCTCTTCCTCTCTTTAAGTAGATAATAATATCAGAAAGGATGCAGATGGGCACGTCTGTTTACTCATGTACAGCTCTGACCCCAGGATGTTGATCTGTACAGTGTTTAGCAAAACTATTTATACCCCTTTAACATTTTCAGCAGAAAACGTCCTGAACACACCGCTCCTATGGTCAAACATGGTGGTGGCCACATCCTGCAGTGGAACAAGATATTTTTCTTCAAAAAGGCAAAAGTAAGGCTCTACAAAATTGTTGACGAAGGCTTTTAAATAAATTTGCACAACACGATTTTTATTTTGTAAAAAATAAAATAAAAGGCCAACCAGGTATAGCTAAAATACTTTGAGTTTTGTAAAGTTTAGTGGATACTTTTACGAAGCAGTATATTCATGTTTATGTATAGTTGGTTTTTTTAATTTTACAAAAACTCATTGGATTACAAGAACATTGATGAGATAGGGAGGGTGAGTAATACTTAAGAACCCTTGAATACACATGCGTCTCTGCTTAACCTCGTTTAAAGTCGTTCTGCTGCTCGCGAATCACAAGCAGCATCCTGTAGCAGCACTCTGCAGCCTTTAGGTTCCAACCAGTGCACACATTATAAGAACATTACTCTCCAGGGGATCCATCCATCCACTGTAAATGCTAAATGGCCTGTCCTTGTGTAGCATTAGTCATTCAGCCACTCGGTCGCACGCTGTGGCAGTCTGACAGCAGTGAGGCTGCCACGCACCGCTGCTGCAGCCGGCTTGACTCTGCATCAAATCACTTTGTTGCACAATCTTCTATTAGCCCTTACAGTTTTCAGTGGTTATGGGTTTGTGAGATGGACCACAGGCACACTGCTGAAGGTGTGACTTCAACCTTCTTTCCTGTTCAGTTGGCCCCAAGGATGGATAAACACATGTAGATGAATGAACAACATGATCGGAAAGGGGGTTTTTATTTGGAGATGATCTCATCCCCACTCTAATTCTGACAGAAGAACAAAAGGAGAAACGGCCTCAAGGCAAACAAAAAGGCTCTTCATGTTCTTCTTTCAGGTTTGGGATCTGTTTCAAGAAGATCAAGATCCCAAGTATTTTGTATTTTTGTTAATGATTGATGGCAGGAGGCTTTCTGGCTTGAGAACAATTTGGGATCCTTCAGGAATAAACTAGACACTCGTTGGCCAGAGAGATGTATTGATTGTTATCCTTTTGGACCCGTCACATCTGCAACCCGACTTCATGCGAGCCAAAGAGTGGTTGATGTATGGAAAGATGGCAGGTTGGTGCATGACCTTCATGCCTACAATCAACAAAAAGCCGACGCTACGACACAAAAACTAAAGCTCACTTTGAACAAGTCAAGCAGTTTATGCACTGCTGTTGAACCAACACAACTTTTCACTTCTTTGAAAACCTGATTCAATAAAAAAAATAAAAAAAAACTTCTATTCAGCAGACGTAATAAAATTCACATTTAAATTAAGTTTTGTACAAAATCCAACAGCACGTATTTTGTTTTTTTGTTTGCTTTTTTTAAAGAGCGTTCTCTTCCTGTTAAGAAAACAGACTTTCAGTTCTCAAAGGTGGGATGCTAAAATCCTGAAACACTGTAAAAAACACAACAGATAAGAGCTTTGAACAAAAATAAAAGTATCAACTTTAGTTCCGTAAAACCAGTTTCTTAATGTCCCGTACCACAATCACAACAGCTTTAATCAATTTAGTTAAAAGACAATCAAATCAAAATTCAATGAAACAAGCAACTGTAACTAAACTTTATTACACACAATTCAAAGTTTGAAACAACTAACTTGTTAGCTTGTTTTTTAATCCAAAATTGTTAAACCAAAGCAAGCATGTACTACCAAAATGCTTGCTTTGGTACTTTTCTTTAACTAAAGAAAAGTGCCAGGAGTAAAATGTGAAAATAAAACCGGAAGATGCTCGTCTCGGGGACGACACATCCAGTCACTTATTTATTTTTCACACTTCAAGTATTATACATATAAAAAAGAGGTTGAATAATAACTAAGTGCAAAGGAACTCACTGACATTTCCTTACAGCAGTTCTTCATCATCCCAATGAATAAGCTTCATTAATAGCAAGCATGCTGCAAAGACAAACAACTTTGTGAATGTTTTCTTTGTTTAACTATTCACCAACACGCTGGCAAATGGGAGATAAAATTAACTGCAAAAAGGTCATATGCCTTAATAGATGCTCTATAGTTGTTCTCCCTTTAGGCTAACCATGAGCTTTGGGAGGAAATGTTTCATCAGTCAAGGGCATGTGCTAAAATATTTCCTCCTAGCTGTTAGCAGCACAAATGTTTCCACAAGGCCTGCAGGCTGCTGCGGCCTAATAGCTGTGTCTATGTAACCAGAAAACTGGAGATGATGAGCCACAACAATGTTTTTGAGGTTTTGGGGCTCAGGCAACATCATAAAAATTAGTGAAACTTTGAGGGAAAAAGCAAAAAGTATCAGACTCAGAAAACACTTGGAGGATTCAGGCGTAAGATTCATGAGTGAGATCGGCTAAGGGATCTGCGTTTAATTCAGCATAGTGGTCTTTCAAGCACCTGTGAGTTCATGCGGGAAGGCAGATTCAACCTCGATGCAAGCGGATTAAATTGATAAAGAGAAATTTCATGGGATTCAACAGCAGTAAACTGCTGACCTACAAACATCCTTCCATATATCATATTTACATGGTAATCCCTTAAGCACTAGAACAAATTGAATCAGGTGATAAACAAGATCTTTGGATCAAATCAGCTCTCTGGGAAGAAATTATGATTCATCCATGCATAAGGTCATATGCTTTAATAGAAGTAGAATCATTGCTGCTTACATATACAATGATTCTTTCTATTCTCCTAAATCAACAGTTTGGGCTCAAACAGCACAGAAAAACTGCCACAGGAATCCTTCATTTATTTAGTTACAATAATGTTGCTATCTTTATTGTTCTTATTTTTACATTAGTAGATTTGTTTGTTTATGGATGTGTTGTCTGAGTCCAGCTAAAGAACCCAAGTTGGCTTTGTCTCAAAGTCATGGGCCGACAGCTGGAAACTGTTCTTTGGGATTTTTTGGTGCGAGCGAAGTTTATGGTCCAAGGTTCCAGATCCTGACGTAGCAATAGCGCTACCAACTGTGTCACTTATTATGTAGCAAATGAAATGGCTTTGGTAAGACGAAACGCTCAGGAGTAATAAAAAAATATCTGCATTGGAGCAAAAGCTTTTTCAAATCACTGTTTGTAAATGTATTGATCAGTAGATGTATTGATTTTTATTCGCAAGCATCTTTGTCATTTTTCTGAGGACATTTCTATTTCATGTAAATTCAATGAACAACATTTCAGATCCATTGTTGTCAAACTGTGATAGAATTGCCACTGGTGGTGCATGGACTGTCAAAGCATGAACATTTTTCTCTGGATTCTGTTTCATTCTTTGCTTGTTTGCAGTACAAACCTGGATCAAACAGCATGCGGTGAACAAACGCATCACAACGTCACACTAAATAAAATGTACGCAGCAGATGGCCAGTATTTGAAAGTAATCTCTTTGCTGGTTGTAAGCAATTATTATTATTAATTTAAAATAGTGAACATTTTAACATAATAAAATCTAGGAAAGTGGATTACATTGTCTCCATGTCTCACACTGTTAAAGTGCTCAAGTTATGCTCACTTGAACATAATTTTTCTACTTTTACGTCAAAATTAATAGGCGTAAACTCAAAATTCCCCTGAAATCGGTGAGGTACTCAATATGCCTGAAAAAGCAGTCAAGATCTAAAAAAAAAAAAAGAAAGAAAAAAACTGAAAAATTTCCAGAAACCTAAAGAGCACACTGCAAAAAAAAAAATAGCAAAGTAAGACTTGTTGGTAGTAATGTGGAATGATTAACTTTACAGAATTGTGAATGCATTAAGAATTATTCACTGATGCATTAATCTCATAAAATCAGAGAAGCATCCATAACAAAACGGCACAAGTCCAGGTCAGTCATTTACAGGCACCAGTTTCATCACATAAAACCAAGATCTCCAACCAGGACTGAACTTTGCAGCGTTTAGATTTCTGATTTCAGAAATAAATCAGCATTTCTGATTTATTTTTTTCCCCCCACCACATCAACTTTTTCTCATTTTGCTGTAAGAGAAGCTTGGCTCTTATTTGGACTGAGGTGAAGCACATCCCTCTGTCCAAATGTGACAGGAAGTTCTGCAAAAACCCTTAAGGCTACAGGAAGAAGAAAATTAAAGACTGCTTTACTTCTCGCCTGTCAAAGAAGCAAGTTTATATCGACTGTAATGACCAAACTCTGGACTCAGAGTAACAGAATTTGTTAGGAGACAAATAACTTGTGTCTGTGGGGATTACAGCTATGATCACATGTCGTCTCCACATGCACAGCATGGGTTCTTAATTAGTGCTTTCAGCTCATATTCAGTGCCAACGTCTTTGGGTGTATTAGCAGTTTCCTCTTTGGAGCGTAAAGAGAGAAATTCACAAACTACTCCTGAAAGGCACTGAGTTCACATCAGGGTAATAATGTTGAGTCTTCTTTGTGATTTTGTTCCACCTTTTATGTCACATAATTTGACTGATTTAATCTTTCCAAGAATCCAGCAGCAGAACGTGTGTAGCTCACCTGAAGGTTGAAGTTTGGGAGCAAAGAGCGGAAAAACAGCGACAGCGTGCTCTCATTGGATGCACCAACATGCTGCCTGAATGTGAAGACACAAAAATCACTAAATCGGGACAACAGTTTAAATTTATAATGAACTAAAGTTAGAAGAATGCTTGTTCTATGAGATTCAGAAATGCATGCACATGAATGCATCACATCACCTTTCTGGTCTGGTGTATGAAATCACGGAGTCCAGTGGAGGCAGAGGGTCAAAACCCATCACAGGCTGAGTGGTGACTTCCTACAGGAGTCAAAAATATATCGTACATTTTTTTTTTTAATCATCACCCTCAAAAATATAATTGGCTTTTAAAGCTTTCTGCAGCATTGCTGATGGCTACGCTCATCTACAGCCTGGAAAGAACACAGAGTTCATCACACCCAAGAAAATGTCTGGACTTTAAATAGAAGAAACACGAGTCTGTTCTCAAGGTTTGGATCATGAGTTGGTAAACTTTGTTGTGGAATGGAGCCGGGCTTTTTTGTGTGTCAGTTTGAAGAAGGACACACACGAAAAAGAACCCCAGAGTATGAGGACATGTAATTTGTAACCTGTGTGCTGGAGCTGTGGAAATGTTGCTTCCAGCAGCCTATTGGTGTTGCGGCAATAATAATAATAATAGATAGGAAACTATAAAGCAGGAATGAGCTGATCAAGACTTGAGACTAATCAAAACTGGTCATTACTTATTATAGTTAGAATAAGTTATTAAAATCAGTCCTTCATCTATGACTGACAGATCAGCAGTGCTATAGAAGAGTGAACTGGGATGCTGCACTTCACCAGGTGTATAAGCGACTGAGTGGTTGGTAAGTGTTTATACTCCTTGAACCTTTTCACATATGTAGTTGTGCCATACTCTTTCCATTTTCATATGAAAGGTAAATCTGCTTTAAACTTCTTTAAACTGTCACTGCTGTGCTTCTTAAATCTTCATTCTGCTGTTTATTCACCAATGTTCTCCAACAGACCCATATGAAGTAGGACATAATGTGAAAATTAAGGCAGGTTCCACCTCAGTGTTTCACTGCAGCTTTAATTCGCTGCAGCTGACATAAAAACCACAAACCGCAGGGTGATGACAGCTATCAGGGGACAGGCATGGCCAGGTTTTCTGGCACAATCAGACTAACATGCCTCCATCAAGACCCAGATTTAAAACTTGGGATCGGAGAATCGACATGCCTGCTAAGCATAGAGTAAGTTTTACCATACTGGAAAACATCTGTGCAGGAGATTTTTAGGATATCTGCAGAGAGAATAAATATGCTCAGATATGGATTTTGTTTTCTATTTAATAAAACCATCAAAAGTACAAACTCCTAATATTTTCAGTTTAGTGCATAAATTCACACTGTAGATGCACTAAACTTCATCAATAGTTTAGTGCAGGTGACTGAGACCATGCAGTAAAATGGTTGCATGTGTTTTAATGCAACCTTTATGATATTGATAAATAAAATAGTGTTAAAGGTATGGAAATATGAAGGATATTTCACCCCTTCATTTGTTATTGTATTAAAACAACTGTGACTATTAAATGTCCCTAAGAACATTATGTTTTATTGTCCTTTGATATCAAATTTAATCCAATTTAAAGAAAATCTGACATTGACATCAGCACATAAAGCCTGATCAACTTTCTGAAAAGCAATGTCAGTGGAGACTCAGCTGGTGACTTCTTACAAGAGGCAGAGTCGAGGTGGCTTCCTTAATCTCAGAGAGGAGAACATGGCGATGGATGTTTCTTGGCGCACTCTGGTATCTCTGCTTTCTCCTAGAGCAGAGCGACAAATGACAACACTTACCAAAATTAATGAACTATTAATATAGAGACTAAGTTAATCAGAAAATAAATGCATTTGTACCCACTTAGCTCTCTAAGCAACATATTGTTGGTCTAAGTACTGGCATTTTTACTTAACATGGCTTGTCTTTGTTTGACGCATCACCAAGCCGCCAGAAATATGAATGGGGACAAGCAAGCAGGAAGTGTACAGCTTACTTGTTCTGACAGTCCTCTACGAGAGGATCTTTGGCATCGACCCGGCGCAGCACCTCCTTCACTGACTCCTCCAGCCAGAGCATTACCGCCGCCTCCTTCCACAGGCTGTACGTTCTCCCCACAAATAGAGCCGTGAGCTCAGCCAGAGCCGGTGGCTGCCTGGAGACACATGACGTTTGGTGGCTTTGAAACAATCATCTTTATCTGCAGCACATGTTACATTAAGTTGTCTTTTCTTGCTTATACAGTTCAATTTTAGCATACAGCATTTATGCAATAGCATTTGTGGGTTGTGCGCTACATTAGGTAGAAAAAGGAGACCTACCCTATCTGACTCTTTGGACCAAAGAAGCTATGGGAAGAGACCGTGCTGTCAGGCTGAACAGTGCATAGATCCAGCAAAGGCATCAAAACTGCAAAACAACACGATTACAGCCGGAAGTAAATGATGAAACCTCTCTTGAAGTTGTGCTCTTAAACAGAGGGTGTGTGAAGGATTTCATCTAACCTCCAGGGAACATTATGAGAGCGCTCTGCAGCATCTGATCAGCTTGTCGCCTCTGTTTGTCACTTTCTTCAGGATCCACATCATCTTGCTGACTCAGGTGGAAATGACAGAGTGCGCAGGAAAATGCAAAGTTTGGCAGCTGAGAGAGATTTCTATGCTCCTGGAAGAAAGAGTTACAAAAAACAATTTCAGTATCAGATTTTTAAGGAGTTAAGTGTTGCACACAAAGGCCCAATTTTACCTCCCAGTCCTGATACAGCTGAAGGAGAGGCCTGTACTCTCTGGAACGAAGCATGAGGAAATCGATGAGCAGCAGCATGCAAAGCGGGTCGGAGTCTGGGTCTAAACTATGAGACACGAAACCACGAGTAAAGCAGTCACTTAAAGTACTTAGAAACATGTTGACATAATATAATGAGAAGTCTAATATTGTTTAATAATGACTTACAGAAAACTGTGAAAATATTTCATTGAGTGGTTCATTTATGTGTAATAAAGCATCAGAACCTATATAAATATTTTATCTAACTGGATCAAAGTCTTACTTTGGATTCAGTTTCTATCCTAACCCCGATTTAAACTTCTACACAAGTTCATCTCTGATTTGTCTGCTGTGTTACTTTGTTTTCATGATGCTGTTTGTTCACTAATGTTGTCTGACTAATTCTATGTTCTAATTGAGAGGCTTCTCTGCACAACTGGATGCTTTCAGAGTGAAATGAATAAAAATGTCTCACTCACTATTCAGATTTGAAAAAAGTGTTGAAAACATCCTTAACTTTTTCGCTTCATAATTATGCAATATTTTGTGTTGATCTTTCTATGAAATTCCCAAAAAAGCAAAAAAGTTTGTGAAAAACATTGAAAAGATTCAGAGGAATGAACACTGTTGCCAAGAAGAGTAATGCTGGCATGCAGCGCAGCAGCTCATGGGACTTTACATCAACTACTCTTCTAAATATTGCATCCAGTGTAACTGTAACATCAAATACTAAGATTCTACAGCAATTTTGATCCAGTGAGTAGATCTACTTTCGATAATCATGGTAGGAGAACTACAACATTTTCAGGAAGTGCAACAAAACCAAAATATCAATACTTGCACACAATACCCAAAAATTTGGGAAAATGTCCATCTAGAGTTCAGACAATGTGCAGCGCATCAGTTTTTTGAATGCAAAAATCATATCATAAATCATTTATAGCTTCCTTATCTAAAGAATATATTGCATGTGTCATAATAGCCGCAGCTCGAATTTCCTTTTTAATAAACAAAATGCTTGTCAGAAATTAATTTAAATAAACCCGTAGTAATTCAAAGTGAAATTCTGTGACTTTCAAAAGGCTTTTTTCTTTTACCAAAGGATCAGTTTGCAGTACTCCAAAGCAGTCCGTGGGCATCCTCTCTTCTCCAGGAACATCATGTGCTTATAAAGAGCCAGATAAAATGCTCTGCAAACGAGGATTATTAAATTACTGGATTGCTGTGCCATAAAATATAATTTAAGTTCAAAATGTTAAGCTGGGGTCAAACTGACGCCTCCCAACACCAAGCGTAGGAGGGAAAAAGAAGAAAGACGCAACCAACCTGTTTTCTGGTCGCAGATAGTCCAGCTGGCTGGTTCCTGATGTTAGGCTGAATAAAGGGTGAAAAGCACACTCGAAGCTGTACAGAGCCCGCTCTGCACAAAGAATAAAAAGAGAAGACATTTCTCTAAAGGAGTCCATAAGATATATTGTTGCTGCCCAATGAGGAAAAGCGGGGAACAACAATGAAGCAAACATGATCTGGTCATAATCTTATTTACAATCTTACCAGCACGTCTTTACAACCTAAAAATATTGAAACTGAAAACCTCTGTCTTATGGCATGTAAATCAATTATCCAGGGAGGAAGACAAATGTCCTTTGTGACTCTTCCACATAGACTAAAAAATGTTAAAGTACAGAGTCTGTGATAATAAACATAGCATTGTGCTTTAAATGAAGCCGCCTAACAGAGGCTGGTTTGTTGAGTCACATTTTGCAAAAGCGCACAGCTCTGAGATTATTCAATTTGATAAACTCATAAACAAAAATAGGAGACATCAGTTTATTTGTCATCATTTTTGGCCAAAGTCGATGACAAACATAATTCTGAATGTGAAGCAAAAAATGCACTGATCTCTGCAGGATTTAAAAAAGCAGCTTTTTAATTTAGTTTCGCCTTTACTTTAAGGACTCTCACAAGACCAAGAATAGTGAAACGTAATGATCTAGACACAATATTCCGCTTGTCCTCTTAGGATATGATGATGAAAACCAGACTTATAACTGACAGCAGAGTATTTTGTAAAGAGAGGCTGCATCGTTTTATGTCTGTGCCAAAATCAGTTGTCTATAAAAAGGACAAACTTGAAACAGATCAACTTTGTTTTCTAAAATAGATAAGCCTGCGAGGCTTTATGGACGAACCGACAAACGAGTTAGAATTGCAATATGAAAACCCTCCATGTTCAAATCAACTGAGGAATGTTTTACCGGGTCATATGTGGGTAATACTTGATACTAACCAAAGTAAATACATGTAAATCTTCACATCAGGCTTTCAGTGTGCATGCCAAACACAAATCATTTGTTCCTAAAACAACTGACACTGGATGCAAAACGTTCCTCAAAAAAAACGTAAAACTCAATGCATTCCAGTTTTCTCCTCACCGATGAGGTCGCGGGCCATCTCTTGATCCTCCTGTATCCTGCAGACGTCAGAAAGCTGCAGCAGGGAATCGATGTGATAGGGGTTTAGCTGAAGCAGAGCCTGCAGAAAATAAAGCAGAAAACAGAAATATACTGCTGGATGTTAGTAAATAAAGATAAATTAAAAATATGGAGTTCCTGCAGTCAGTCCTTCTCCGTTGTTAAACAGTCGCCATCAGAAGGAAACTTATAAACACTAAAACGGGACCGATCCGAAGGATCCGATAATCTCCATATGTAAGGGTGGAAACATCTCAGAGTTTTCTATCTAAATGTTTTCTAAAGAGCCAAAACCAAATGAAATGCATACAATATAAACATCAAATATAAAAATAGAACAATTAAAAAAAATTAAAACAACAAAACTAAAACATAAATAAACCAATATCTGGAAAAATGTCTTATTTTGCTTTTTATTTTTTGCTCTATTAAATATAACTGTGTCTGAAGTTTTTAGGCACACATGAGGTGTGTTTCCAATATGCTTCCCTCAAAACCTAATTACACTGAATCGTCCCTGAACAGTTTGATGTTTGTATTTTAACTGCTGGAGCTGTTTAGGCAAACTATGTCCTATGAGAGCTGCTCCTCTGACTACAGCCTGGGAAAAATGTGGGTTGTTAATAAAAGCGCATTTCCACTGCAGGAACTATTTAAAGAAGTAGGGAAGTTTTTCTCCCACCTTGTTCAAATCAGGTAAAAAAAAAAAACAACTGATCTCTGAGGAAGGCAGGAGCCTAAACTAAAAATGGAGCAGTTTCTCAGTTTCTACTCATCACACTTTCTGTTAATTTTAAATTATATGGCACATTCAAATACACTGATAAAATTAATCAGACCTGTACTAAGACAACATTTGTAAAAGTTAAAAAATGTTATTAACATTAAAGTTACTTGGCAAAACAAACTGCAGGAGTTTAAGCTGGAACAAAATATTTTGCAACAACTCCACTAGATTCACAAAGCTTCAGCCTGTAGATTAAAGATAAAACAGGTTCAAGCTCCATGAGAGGAAGACTCACCACAATGTTGTTGGGATCCATGGACTCAACAGCATCTAAGAACTTGAACTGCACTTGTTGGTAGTCCCGGTTGTGCTCAAACGTGAAATAATGAACGCCATTCTTGGACTCCAGCAAAGTCATCGAGATTCCTGAGGAGGCAGAACTTAGGGTTACAAACTAAAAAGAATCTAAATAGAAAGCACGTGGGCTAATTTATGTTAAACTTGTATTAATATAACAACAAAAAGGGGACTAAAAGGGAAAACTATCTAATAAACTTTATTTATTTAGTAAAGCAAAATTTTATGTAACATTATTCTAAGGAATAAAATTTATACAAGAAAAAAAAAAAAGATTTTGAAACTACTTTGCTTACAATCCAATCCAATAATTAAAATCTACAATAAGTAGATTTTAATCCAATCCAATAATTAAAATCTACAATAAGTAGATTTTAATTATTGGATTAAAATCTGTCAACTTTAAACCCAAAGATTATTCTGTGGTACCCTGCAGTTTAATATGACCAGTAATGTGGCTATTCCAGTGATTGTACATTTTAATCACCGCTAAATCACTATGACACAGATAAAGTAGCATACAAGACATTGTGGGTCAGTACACATAACAGAATAACCTATTAGGAATTGCTCAGATGACTTGTTTTAAGCATAAACAAAAACAGGAACTGTGTGAGCAAGTTACTAAACACCTAAAACACAAGGCTCTGTGTGCAGATGAGGCTTGGCTTCAAACCTTTCATAACAACCTAAATTGATATTTGTGGGGGAAAAGTGCCATCAGGCCATGGCGTGAACATCCATCAGACAGATAAGGTAATGAATCAATAAGGTTTTTCAGTTTGTGGACAATAAGCCAGTCTTCGTGATGACGTCACGGTCCCAAAAATGCTTTTAGCTAGTTTTATGTTGGCTGACTGCAAATCTGGGAAACTGAAAAAAGTTTTGCTAAGGTACTTTCAAGATCTTGTAAATGTTGCTCCTCAAGCTCTTATAATGAGAGCCTGAATAGCAACATTTACAACAGTCTCGTAAAAGTTGCTATTCAGGTTTCCTAAAGAACAGCTGGATGTTGTAAATATTATTTAAATTAAGGAAAGTTGAACAGATATACAGAACAATTGAGCTATGAAATCATCTGGCTCCTTATCATCTTGTGTCTTTGCTAAAATATTCAGAAGACTTGAACTATTTTTTTCAAAATATAACACTTTACAACATCACACTTTAGTATACTGGGATGTTGTGTTGCAGACTGAGACCAAGTAAAGCGTTTAACTTTAAAATAATGTATTAGGTTGTGTTGTTCTATCACATAAAAATGAAAGACTGTATTAAGATTTAATATTAAAGACTCACCCGGTCGGCTAAAGCGAGGCCAGCTCTCCTTTGGGCTGGTCATCCAAGTGCTGCGGTGAAAGTGCCTGTTTCTTTGCCGAGGTCTGTCCAGGAAAAAAAAAACAACAACTTTATGAATCTTACACATGAAAATGATAAAATACTTTTCATTTTTAAAATCTCTTACCTTTGATCACCCAGAACAGCACGAGCTCCAAAGTATCTCTTCAGTTCAGTCTCTGGGTTGAGATTCCTGATGACAAACCAGAAACAGTCACTTTGACAACATTGATGAGCCATGAAGATTCACTCCACGAGACTTTTTTCATAAATTTCAGTTTAAAACAAAATGTTACAAAAATAGCACACACAACAATGAGAACATTTTGCGGCAGGCAGGAACACCACCTTCTGGCGGCGAACGTTTCCCTAAAAATGAATCATGATTAACAAGCTACAATATTAGGAAAACATGTGATTTGCAGTAATACTGGTGAATGTTGCAATAACAATATGACTCCAACACTGAATGTTGATGAGTGAGTGCTCAACCTCAACAATGATTTTTGGTAGAAGTTTCTCTGGTTGCCGTCTGCTCTTTGGGACACCTGTACTCTAACTTTTTAATGCTTGGTCCTCCTTACTACCACTTATCATTCAAACCTGTCCATGTTGCATTAAACTACTGGTCACTACATGTTATACTGGGACAGAGAGCTTGAATGCATGGTACTTAAAATAACTGGCCAACATTTATGATAGTCCAGTCAGTTATTTTTGTAATCTTGCTAAATATATCCAATGCATTATCACAACAGATCAGCTCTCTGTAAATTTCCTTTGCTCTATTCCCCCTAATATTATATAAACCTGAAGTTATTGGATTATTCATGTGTGCTATTAGAGAAATAACAATGCACATCACACTGAACATGTTATCACTGTGGTGAGGGCAGTATCATGCTGTGGTAAGTTGGTCAGAGTGGATGGAAAACTGGATGGTGCTAAATACAGGGCTATTCTGGCCAAAGAAATAGAGCATAATTGTAATCAAGAGAATATACATGAATGTCAGGGCAGAATTTTGAGTTTTGTAAAAAAGAAAACTCCACTGTGTTGTTTTAGAAGAATAGTTGCCCTCGCCATGTGTCATTTTTCCATCAACTTTATATTCTAATTCATAGATCCCTAAATTAATGGGACCAAAATATAGAATTGAAAACATGTGGGAGCCTCCACTGGAAACATGCTCTACAGAGTAAGAATGACGACGTTAACGCGTAAAACCGGCCTAAAACGCTGATCTGACGTCCTGCTGCTGATTCACATCTAAACAGAAACCAGTGACAGGAAGAGACTATCAGATTAAAAACAGAGTTGTGTTTTTTGTCAAGTTTCTACGCGTCTTCAGCATTATACAGGTTGGTGTTCACACCTGTGTTCCACGTGAAGCACAGATCTTCTGACTGAGCCGCCACAGTCCTCACTTTGCAGACTCACACCGTCAGACAGCTCCAGGTTCTCCAGCAGTAAATCAATATTTTCAGTTGCAGCTCCCTGAAAGTAACAACAATGCATTTTAATGAGTTGTGACTTCATATTAACTGTTATGTTGTTCCCAAGATTAGTAAAGATTCTGTAAACGGAGGTAGCGCTGACTGCATAAACTCTGTAAGTGAATAATTAGCTGTAAAACCTTCTGCCTTATAAACTGTTATATTATTCTAGGGATGTAAATTATCCTCAGACTGATTTATGGAATTGTCCTATTAGAATAGGATATATTCCATACGTTTAATTGTCCATCCTCTGATGTCGTTTTAGTTTTCTTCTTTTTTTTCTTCTTTTTAACTCTGTCTCCTGGCTGTAAAAGAAAAAAAAATCACAGATGACAGATACAAAATGGATCTTTAGATAAAACAGTTAATTTGGAAGATAACTTCTTCCTAATTGTTTTAACTTTACCTTTGTGGACTCTTCCTCGTGCTTTTGATCTTGATTCTCAGCATCTTTGTTATTATTCTTTTTGGTTCCACTTGCTTTATTTTTCTCTGGATCTTCGTCGGGTGAAACTCTATCTGACTCATTTTCTGCATCACATATCTGATGAAAGATATTCCAACCAAAACGTGTTTTAGTTGGAATAAACCATAAAGTGTCAACATACAGCATGACAAAACTGGTCTTCACCAGATTATAAAATTATTTCAGTAACTTCAAATGTACAAAAGCACACAACAAATCCTGAATTGACAACCGATAAAGATAAAGCAGTCAATATATGCTCTATAACATTTATCATTTTGAATAAAAGGCAACTTTACAAAGCAGAAATTTGTCCTAGATACATAATTTTTAAACCAGTCAATAATGTAGGGATGAAACTAATTTACCCTTCACTCTATTGTAAATGTATTTAAATTACAAGTACCTACTGAGTTGGATAGTCTAACAAAACCGTAACATGTTAATATTTAACTGAGAGTAACTGTTAGCATGTTTTAGCTATGTAAGCTACCAGGAGCTGATGTAAACAACTGGAGACAAAAAGTGCCGTTACTGTACAAGAAGCACGTCACTCCGTTTTTATCGCCACCTTACCAGTTCATAAATGTTACTGAAGTTTTTCTGAGCCTTATTTTTCTTTGTCTTTCGGTTGCTGCTTTTGCTATTGGAAGGAGGAGAAACATTAGCAGCATTAGCCGTGTCCAGCTGCTCCTCCCCAACCTCAGCTTCAGCCTGCTCCTCCGGGCTGTCTCTCAAACTTAAGTCCCCGAGGTCCAAGGCCTCCTGACCTCTCTGCTTCCCTTTGAGTCTTCTCAAGGCCCGGGTAGACATTGTAGACCATATGTGGGTTGACGATAGATAAACTGTGTAGTGTTAAAATGTTGTTTCCATAGCTGTCAATACCACACCAGTGAGCTCAGGCTAAAATTCACAGACTTTTTCTTCTTCTTAGTGTTTACGGACTGTCAGGGTGAGGTCTCCCTCTAGAGGTTAGATTGGACATTGCATCACTTTTTTTCTTCTTTTTCAAATAAAATCAATTGAAATGTGCTCAAGTTAGACGAATTTCTTTTATTAAATAATGCATTTAGTATATTAAAAAAAATAATCAGTGGAAACAACACTTTTTGTAGCATCACCAAGGGATGAATAGTCCTTCCTGGCCATCCAGTATTACAGTGATGGCCAAGCATAGATACTTTTTCTACCTCATGGAGGCTTTATTATGCAAAATTAAGTTTCTAAACTGTTGCAAACTGTGGCATTCTGAGTCCGGTTGTCATGAAATAGCAAAGCATTTCCGTTATTTAGCACTACACAACGTGTCTTTTTTTTTAACCATATTCACTGTCATTTAGAAAGAACAGTGTGGTGTATGATCGGTAGTTGTCTTCAAAATGCCAGTGTGAGAATGCTACAGGGGAAAAAAAGGACTCTGCAAATACAACTTCAGTTGAGGAGTGAAGGATTTTATTTCAAACTGCAGCTTGTATCAAAACAATCCAATTATGAGGTTATTTCTTACTTTCAACAGTTTTTTCTACACCTTACATGTCAGGTCTTCTTTAGATATTGGTTTATTTTGTCTCCACATTGCACTGGAATCCATCCCTGTCATTATGACACACCCATTGTAGACATGGGTGTGTTTGGAGCTTACAGGTTGGTCCAAACACTTCAATAGGCCTCTCTACTATCAGACATGACTGTAGTTTGTTTTTTGGTCATCAGCATTCTGGCTACTGGGATAGCTCTATCTAAAACCTACAGATTATATTTCTATAGACATAAGTTTGACATTCTTTTTTTTATTGTGCTCATGCACAAAAATGAACAAATCTGGGGATATTTCTCTTTTTATTTACAAAAGCAGAAAATACTCTTGAATTTTTAAATCATGGTCCAAAAGACCATTCATAAAATAGAAGACAGACGAAATAATAACTCATTTTTTTTGCTGTTGTTTTTGTATGTAGTATAAAATGAATTATTTCATTTTTGAATGCATTAAAGCAGCTATTTTTCTTGTACTCACACTCTTTGAGCTTGAGTCAACACTGTGGAGCAGAGCTTCAGTCTGAAACCTTTCGAGAACTCTGCAGAAATTTGACTGCAGAGGTCAATTTATCTCTTCAAACTTTGAGTATAAACTAAAATACGCTCCAACTTCCTGCTACTTCAAACCTAGATATTTAAAAATTCTTAAATTGGAAAAATGGCAACCAAACTGAGACATGCTTTTAGATGTAATGTGAACGACATCAGTCTTACTGAAAAAAGGAACTGTTTTTTCATGGTTGAGGTTTCCAAACAGCCGGCAACCCATTAAAGATAAGCTATGACCAGCAACACGAAAAAAAAAGAACAAAATAGAAAACCGCTTTGTGTGAGCAATAAAATGACTCCAACATGCAAAACTTGTTTGACGAGCAAATCTATAAATACACTGCTTCCCTCTTTAAAAGAATAATGGATCATGTTGAGCAGGATTGTAGACAAAAAGAAAAAAATACTTTGGAGAACAAAGGGGATTTCTGTGATACTGAAATCCAGTTGTTGCGAAAAGAGGAACTTGCAAATGCCATTTCTTTAAATATTTTTTAAAGGAAACAGAAAAAAACGGAAGTCTACAACCAAGAATTCAAAGCAAAATATTTATTTACAAAGTAATAAAACTATGACTAACAACAACAAAAAAAATAAAAATAAAAAGGCTGATAACAGCTGGAAACAGCTAATTTTATCTAAAGGTATAAATAGTACCATAAAACTGAAAACAACTGTAACCCAAGGCTTTTAAACACAAACACATAGAAGTTACAGTTAAGGTACACAATTCTTCCATAAGGCATATGATTGCTAATAAGAACTTAAATAACTCAAACATAAAGCAACATTAGTCCGTGACTTTGCTTCATCGGACCGTTAAGCGCTAACATCGATCATACAGTACTATCGAGGGACAGTAGTTGCCCTTGGTTGCAGTCTAGCAGCTACAGAATTAAATTTGCCTGCGGCATTTTTTTGTTCATCAAAAGTACAAAATAACACCTCAATTTCGTAATTTACTTTTCTCTGAACCATAGTTCCGGTAATCCGTGACGTAGGAAGGCTCTGCCCGCTCAGAGGCATCAACAAACTTCTGAAAACGTTTTTCATCTACAGTCACTGAATCCAGGGAGCTTCCACAATGAACGTGAATAATAAGGGGATAGTTCTGGACCTGTTACTCATCTGCAGTAACAGAGACGGGGTTATCATAGGCAGCTGATTCAAGGTCCTTCGCTTGTTTCCTGCGCATCTCTGGAGGAGGTCTTGGTGGAGGGTTCTGTGGAGGATTCTTGATGCTCTCTGCGACTGGCTTTCGCACTTCTTTCCGTGGAAGAATGGGCTCCCAGTGCTCACCGCAAACAGCTGCCTGGAAAACAAGACAAAGTCAGTTAGCTTATTTTGAGCGCCTATCTAGTTACTGAAACTCATAAATAATAGCAAGCGGGTTATTTTCTAAACATTCTTGTTTGCAAAGCTATACAAAAAAAAAAAAAACTGTGCTTTTAACTGCATCAACTATATTCACCTTAGCTTGACCATTTTGAGCTATTGAGGTGTTCGGCAACATCCTGGACGGGTCAAGTTTCAAAACTCTGAGGTCATGTCGCAACTGTGGAGGGACTGAGTAACAATCCCTTCCTTATTACAATTTCCTTGTTTCTGTACTTCCTTTCTTAGAATTCACAGTTATTAACCTGCTCAAGTGGAGCCAAAATATGATAAGAAAAAAAAAAAAAAAGTCAACTTACTGCAAAATAGATGAGGCTGGAAATGCCGAGGCAGACACATCCAAGGACAGTTGCTAGCATAAAACCTCCGGGGACACAGATGCTGAAAAGGGATAACAAAAGATACAAGGCGATGGAACGATAAGCCTTCTGTTTGGCGAGATTAAGCAGAGAGGAGGAATGCAGTTTTACAACCTGAGCAGGCCAACCCCACCTATCCGTATTTAAGGCCTCCCACAAACTCATCAAGGTGGATTCCACACACGCATAAAGCCCAAATGAACTCACGCTGCATGTAAAAGGGCTCTGATGTAGTAGTTCCTCGTCAGCGGTCCAAAGGCTTTTACGCACACCGTGAAACAATACTGGCCCCTAACAGACAGTAAATAAGCATCATTTCATGATCACCACATAACATGAGTGCAAGGCAGGTGAAGAAAATGGGGAGAAAACGGCAGCACTGCTTACGTTCTTTCCACACTTGTTCCTTTGGCCCTCTTGCTTCTTGGATACTCAAGCAGACACACAAACACACCAGCGGCACTGGTTTTCTGTCAAGGCTGAAACTTCATTAATTCCTCACAACCAACAAAAGAAAGTGTGCCAGTACAGACAAAACAGTCAACAAGGCAGTCATTTAAAAAAAAAATACTACACTGACAGATTAATTTAAAAATTAGAGATGATAGATAGATAGATAGATAGATAGATAGATAGATAGATAGATAGATAGATAGATAGATAGATAGATAGATAGATAGATAGATAGATAGATAGATAGATAGATAGATAGATAGATAGATAGATAGATAGATAGATAGATAGATAGATAGATAGATAGATAGATAGATAGATAGATAGATAGATAGATAGATAGATAGATAGATAGATAGATAGATAGATAGATAGATAGATAGATAGATAGATAGATAGATAGATAGATGCACATTTCCTTCATACAAAGACTACATGAAACTCCTTAAAAAAAGAAAGGAAAAAGAAAAGAAAGCCATATTCCCCCCCCCATCATCTGAATTTTTTGAAGTGCGTTTTATTCCTTGTCAGGTGTGAAGGATACACTGCATAAGCAGCAAACTCCCAGCCTCTGAACTGGCCTGCCACACCTACTATTCCTCCAGTAAGAAGAACTGAAAGAAGAAAACAGGAAGGTGAGATTAAAACAATGCACCTTCTGTGACTCCACGCCAAAAAAAAAAAAAAAGAAAAAGCAAGACCGTGTCAACAAGTATTTATCTTGATGTTGCAGTATATTATTTTTGCAGCAACGCAAAAAGTCCCAACTTATACGTAATGCAACTAGTTCTCTCAAGCCAGACATTGAAAATGAGCTCAGTTTACTTGAGTTAAGTTTTCATACTCACTGAGCCCTGAAGCCAGAGCCTGTTCGTTGGCCCACATCGCCCACTCTATCTTCCCCATCGCGACCACCTGCACCGCTGCTGAAAGCCTCCGAAGCGCCGCGGGGGGGGGGGAAACGGAGCCGCACAGGGAAGACTGCATTTACGTGACTAGAAGCGCACAGATTTAAGGGCTGGTGGGCGGGGCTTGAGTCAACCTGTCCCCGTTTCGCTCGTCATTTCCGAAAAAGGTCGCCTGGACAGGCAGAGAGGAGGGGTTAACAGCTGCAAACTTACCGGACGGCATCGACAAATGACGGGAAGAATGAGGGCTGGACGAGGAAAAACTTTTCTCTTCAATAAGGAAGATGTTTTTCTAACTTGCATAATCTTTATTGAAACAAGAGAGGATTCATGATGAATCCAGATATGCATGATGTTGAAAAAATATATGTAATAAATCTTAATTAATAAATGTGACAGGCCATAACTTCAAGACCTTTCATCATCTAGGGCTCCAGCTGTCATTTTAAGAGATCAGTTTGTAAATCTCTGCACATACTTTTTTTTATTATTATTATAATTAATGCAATTAACAGTTCTCACTGTATAAAACTAGTAATAAATATCAAAACCCTGAAATGTACTTTTCAACAATTCCGTTTTATCTGTCAAAAAAACAAAAACAAAAATGGAATATTATCCAGACTGCCATATTTTCACGAAACGTAAACAACTCTTCACCATATGGACAATAAAACATGACATTTAAAGGTGTTTCAACACCTCTGCATGCAAAATCAAACGAAAGGCATCAAAATCAAATTGAAAAAAAAAAAAAAAAGAAAGTGCAGATACAGCTCAATTTAGTTTAAATGGCGTCTAAATGACATTTTTAGCAAATAAAACACGTAAATACAGAACTTGGCCAAGTTTTATTATTTGCATCAAAACCGCTGAGGTTAATGAAAATAAAAAATATTTATGAAAAATAGATACAATTTCAAGGAATCTAGAGGAATTAAACCTTGACTAGATTTACACACTGAAATAAAAACAAAGTATGAACTTGGTGCCAGAGTACACATTTGTTTACAATGTGACTTTCTAGCGAACAACATATTGAAAAAAAATGTAGAGAGCGACACAGGAAATTGAGAAACGAGTTGTTTTCAGATTGATGAGGAATTTTTTTAAAGACTATCAGCTAACGGGACTTACTGTGTGGTAAAATCTTATTAAAAAAAACAAAACAGATTCTTTTTAATACAAAAATAGAGATAAAATGCTTCATCTTGTAAATTTCAGATCTGCAGAGTAAGATTTACTGCCGCTGAGCAGAATTAGCTTCTTGGGGTGAGAGGCTTCTCAGGCCGTCTTCTTTGGTAAACCTTCTGCTGAGAGGAGGTGCTCAGAAGGATCGTCAACAACACGAGGGCCTGGTCCAGCCTGAAAGGTGTCACACATCATTAAGAAAAAAGAGGCAAATCTTGTGTGCGCATATTTGTTGAAAATTATTTTTTTTAATTGTGTTTCTTCAAACCTTTGTGCTAATTATGTAGTTGATTCCCTTTGGAACGGGCTCTAGGCCAATATTCTGCTTCAGCTCCATGGGAAGAGCAGCACGCTTGACGGGAAGACCTTTAATAAAACTAAAGATAAGAAGCAAAAACTTAGTGACATCATGCAGGTAAAAAAGCAAACACACCCTTCTAGGTAAACACGAGCTTCAACAGGTCACATGTAGGTGGCGCCAATTTATTATTTAGTCATTGTTTTTGTCTGTAGAGGACCGAGAAAGCTATCAGGCAGCTTTCCTTTTTGTGTTCTTCAATTTGAAAGAAAGAACCAGCAGAAATCTTACAAATTAAGCTATTTTTTGAATGTGTGTCTATTGAGAAACAGTTTCAGATTGATAGCTGGCAACATGGGAAACATAAGTACATATTTAAAAAGGTTGCCAAATGTGGGTCATTGTGACTCATTGTAGCTTGACTTCTGATTTGCTAAATTCATATAAACTATGTAAGGTCTTTTTTGGATGTCTTGTATAGCAGTCTTAAAAGGATTGTTCTGAAAATGTTCAAAACTAATCTGAAAAAATTGATGAAAATGACTGATAAATGAATAAATCTAAAAAGCACATTTATCTGTGTTATCTGTTAACCTACTCTTCTCCGTTTCTGTCTGGGGGGAAGAAGTGCTGAACCAGCTGCACAAACTCTGGAACAAACTGCTGCAGAGTGAAGATCACGGCGTTGGGGCCTGCATCAAAACTGTAGGCCACCTACAGGAGAGCAGACACGGTGTGACGAGCAGCTCGAGAGATGCTCTTTCCTGTTCCTCGTTTCAAAAACAACCTGCAAGTTTCACATCTTCATTACACAACCCGAGAAGTTCAGCTGCAACAAATTAGGCAAATTTGTGTTTTAAAAAAAAAAAATAGACGAAGATAAAAGAAAATTATGCCAACGCAAAAAGGATCAGTGAGGTTAGTTTGAAAGCTTAAACTTTCAAGAGTTTTTAAAACTAAATATCTAGTCATATTGGTATCAATCAATATTTGTATGCAAACTGAATTTTAACAGGCATTTTACACAATGACTTTCTCTGTTTAGGAACAGATTTTTCAGTTGCTCACCCTGGTCTCCCCACAGCATTTGTTATACCGATGCACCAAGTGAATGATCTGCTGGGAGACACTGTTGAGGTAGAAGATGGGTGGGTGTGTGTCAAGGCAGGTGGCATGAAACTGGTTGCTGTCCTTCATGGTCAGCTCTGCAAAAGCAGGAAAATCCTTTTTCCTCACTGCTTCCATCATATCTACCATCCGACGTGGGACGATAGCGTCTGCTCGGTGCTACGCACAAACACACAAATCATGCTCAGTGTTTCAACCACTCCGATTAAACACAGAGTGTAGGACTCAAATAAAATACCTGTAACAGTAAACTTGTTTGTACACTGGTCTGCATCCCAGAGGTGCTTCCTATTGGTTTCCGTTCAGAACTAGCCTAAAAAGAAAAAGGAAAGTGTGAGGTTACTCAGCAAGGAAGACGCCATTACTCCACAAGAAACACAAAAAAATCAGATAAGACTGATTTAACACCGTAACTGACCTGAGAACAGAAAAAGTAAAGCCCATTTCAGCAGAAATAAAGGATTGTGTGTCTTTTTATACAGAATGAGTATAAAAATACCTATTTCAATATTTTTAAACTACAGTGAAAAGCTAAACTAATAACCACTTTATTAGTTTGATGGCAACAACGATTCGTAAGAACATTTTTATTCCCTTTTGCGACAGTTTAATTCTCAGAGTCAGACTTACCACAAGAACAAGAATCCTGAGCTCAGGCCAGTGACTCTCTGGCTCCACCTGCTGGGCTACACTGTCTTTCCCATCCTCTTTGCTTCCCATGATCCACTGGACAAACCCACCATACATGCTTCTGCAGGCACTGCCAGAGCCCTGACGAGCAATCCCAGACAGCTCTCCTTCCACACCGAAAGCCTGAGCCAGAGTATAAACTGCAACACAAAATGCATAGAAAAAAAAAACACTGGTAAAAAAAACAAAAAAATTAAATCTACCCAATTAAAGTAACATAATAAAATAGTCACTTTTGTTACCAAGACAAGCAAATCCAGCTGCTGAAGAGGCGAGTCCAGCAGCAGTGGGGAAGTTGTTAACAGAGCAAATGTGGACTTTATGAGACAATCCCACTGAATCAGTCGAACGCGCGTCTCCATCATTACGCCGCTTCCTTGCTAATCGTCTGACTAAATAGAAGAATAAAAATCAATGGATAATAGCCTGTGCTTTACTAGAATAACCTTTCTGTACTCTACAGATTTTAAGAGGAAAACCTAAGCAGACATGACTTACTTTCCCTCAGACACGACTGCAGTCTTTGATGGCTAATGTCCTCCTCTTTGCCATTGAGCCACAGTCTGTCCTCCTGAAAGGATCGGCTGATTGCAACTGTTGTTGTCGTTTTCAGCTGAGCAAAGGAAATAATGCAAGACAGGTTTATACCAAGCAGCCTTTAATTACTGATGTCAGCAATTATCATCATGTACCCCAATTGTCACAACTCGATGTACGAAAGAAAAGCAACGTTAATTTCTATTTCTAAGTTAAAAGCTTGATACGACCTTCAAAAATGTACAAAGAAAGGTTTATAGATCAAGTCAGTCACACATTTTAACACTGTAGGGTGTAGTTCAAAAGCATGAAATACAACAGGTATCCAAATGGAAATGGGATGGTGAGATAATCTTACATCATGATCATGTTGAATAAAGCTGGCACGGTCCCATTGTTTTTTAAAACTAAATGAATAATACAAATACTTTTGTAATCAGTTGTAACTACTCTTGTTTGTTTTAAAATACATGGCCTATTCTGTGTTACTAATATTGCTGCTAAATCAAATGTACATATGATTAACATACAAAAATCTTAATACATGAAAAAACTATCCTGCTGAGTGTTTTAGCAATGCACAAATTTTTCACTCCATGTCTGCTTGTGTTAGTTACAAGCCAATGTGCTACTTATTAATACTTACTAAGGTATGTATTAAAAAGCAGTGTTAACAATTGCAAGAAGGCCAAACTTTTGTTAGTCACTAGCTGCAATCACAAGCAATTTTCCCAACCTGGTCTTGATGCAAAGTGACGCTCAAAGAAGAATTGATGGGTAAAATTAAATCTTCGTCCCTCTTCCCCCCTGCAATATAAGGTAGTCAATTTAGTAACAGACGAGCTAAAGACTACAAAGGATGGTTTTCACTCAAATGGTCACAAATATGGGGTTTTTAAACCACCACATAAAGATACTGTAATGTAATGGATGTTTTAGCTGTTTCATGACTATTACCAAAACAACTGAGGTTAAATCAAACAAGTCCAGGCGGTACTCACAGTATTTAATGACAGCTATATTCACAGGAGCGGTGCACGTAACTATATTCGGTTTGTCCATGCTGTCTTCAGGCATAGTTCTGTTTTGTGAGCCGGTTTTTCAAACTTAACCTCCTTTGTACGAAGGGTTTCGTGTGTTTAGCATGATCTCTATTGCTAATCCAAGCACACTTTAGCTTTTCCTAGCAAGCTCTTCTGATTGGCTGATGATAAACATGTGGCTTTACCCTCCACCAATCAGATGGAACTTCATTGACGTCAAAGTCCAACTGGCCAATGAGCAACCATCTGACCACGGTCATGCAGAAGTGGAGCAAGGACACACACCTACTCAGACTGGGACATGTTTTACTATTGCAAACAGTGTTGTATAAAGTACTAAAATCTCAGAGTCAAGTAAAAGTATAGGTACCTCTCCAAAATATGACTTTGGTAAAAGTCCAAGTCACTGACTGAAATGTTACCTGAGTTAAAGTCTTGAAGTATCTGAAACGTCTTGTACTTAAGTATGGAAATTACTGTAAAAATGAATGTACTCAAGTAATGTAATGAAAAGTATAAGTAAAAAGTAAAACAAGGCAAATGCAGTTTGATAGACATTTTTTATATTTTGGTAAACTTGTCAAATACACTTAAAATAATGTACACAACCAAGTGCAGGCAAAATTAATAGATATATTAATAGATATACCTGCAGGCATTTAGTTAAGAAAATTAGGTCCTTTACCTAAACCACAAGATTAACTTAACCTGCTTTACAACTGAACCAGCTTCTTAGTAAACCCTCCAGGACAGAAAATACAAAGTTTTCGTAAGCCTTAAGATTTCCCTTTCAGTAAGGTCAGTGCTGAAAATGAGAAAAATAAATAGTCAGTACAGAAAATGCAGCCAACATTAGGAAAAACAAGCCGTTACTATTACTCTACTTCACAAACTATAGGTGCACACCACTGGCCATTATGCAAAAGAAAAAAAGAATTGGGAGGGAAATGCGTCTTGTTTGGCATCTGAAGAGGGAGAGCTTATTTGTTAACTTGGTGTTTAATGTGAGAAGCGAAACAGGTGCATCCTATTGGTGGTGATGAACTAGCCCAGGCAAGTAGGCCTGACTTTGTTGCAGTCGATCAGTAGATGGGGTCAAAACACTTGCGTTTCTCTCTCTCGCTTTTTTGTAACTGTGACGGGGTTCTCTGATGACTTGGACAACCCACAAACAACCCACAAAAAAAAAGACTCCCCAAGGCCGGAGATCACTTCAGTGAATTTTATTATCTATTCAGTGAATGAAGACGCCACCTGTAAAGTATATACAAAAGGGATCCAAGGCAGATTAAAATCAACACAGCAGCACCTTTGTTCAGCGTGTATCACATCCAGTGTGTATCACATCCAGTGTGACTTCCGTCTGAGTCTAGCTTCAGAACAGAGCCCTGCTTTTAAAGCCACAGGCTCCACCCACAGGAAGTCCAATCAAGAAAACAAAACAAAAACTAATCAATTACTCCTAACTCAAATAAATTCTTAAAGTATACAAAATAATTAATAAGAGAAAAAAATAAAATAAATAAACTTGTAATCCAAAAAATACAAGAATCAATTTAACAGCCAACACGCGGTACGTTCTGATGACGTCACCACATCACGCAACCCTCTCCCGGTGCGTCACAATCCGGAAACGAGCCAATTGAAAATGAAGCCGGGAAAATGTTTGTAAATGACAGATAAGGATTAATGTGAACTGAAGCGGGAACACCGCGTGTGACCCACCATTAGTGACGGTGAGATGAAGCCTCATGAGGCATTGAACCACTTGTCATGTGTGACTTGTGATGCCGAAACTAACTATGCTTGGAAGATGCTAATCAACTGTAAGGACAGGAAGCCAGGCATCATCCTAGACAATCGCAATAAAGGAGGTGTGGAACATACAGGAACAAAATCTTTTAAATCTAGTAAATTACAAGGAGATAAAGACAGACATTTGTTCACTTTTTTTTTTATTTTCAACAGTTTTTGGGTACATTGGCAATCTGTTAACTCTGGCTTTGGAAATTAAACCGAAACTTGAAAATATCATGGTTCCAACTTTCTGTGTATTTAAATGAAGCAAGATTCATTTGCATAAATTCTTAAATGAACCATACTTATACTTGAAGATGGAGAAAAAAAAAGGTTTTAATGTGTAAGGCTTTTTTTTAATGAAAACTTTAGAAACACAAGTCAGCAACAAGAAAACAACGTAAGAGAAATGTTCAAACCTCAGATCAGAGCCAACCAGGACGTTGGCTCTGAATAATAATAAAGAGATTAAGTGCAGAACAGTTCCGATAAAATGAATGTCTTGCATCCTACGTTTGCAAAACAGAGTTTAACCATAAGGAGGGAAATAAAAAGAACAGAACTGTTGTGAGGAGGAGTCAGACAGTGCCTTCAGCTTTCATGGGTACAACACAAGCTGTACAAGCCTGCAAAAACCTTTGTGAACACTGTGTGCTTCCTTTAAATCCCCCTTCGTGCAGGAGAATATTAACCTAACATCCTTGATCTTCTGTTTTGTTGTCTCCATTCCAAGGACACAGAAGGTAGTGTGGCATCCCAGGAATTTGATGAGAACACACGAGTCAGGGATCCTCGCAGAATCCCAGCAATGCATTTCACCTCCTGGAATTTTTTGCCTCGTTCCAGAGCTTCTGTTTAAACTCAGTAATCGTCCTCATCGTCTGAGTCCATCACCCTCCGTCTGTTGAACTGCCAGTCAGGCACAAAGTGCAGTGTGAGGTGAGATGGACAGAAACTGAATCGATGGTTTCAAGACATTTCAGGGCAACTTACTGTAACTGTGGTCTTTTTCTCCGTTTGCTGACTGACTTTTTCTAGGATCTCTATCAAGCCGGACTCAGAAATCTGAAAAGAGAAAAGTTTGCTCGTTATTCTGCCATGGAAATGACAAAAAGCACAGTTTTTTTTTTTTTTTTTTTGTCTTACCTTTCCTCCTAGCTTTCCAAATCGAGCCATCTGAATCAGATAGTTCTCGACCGCATTTGCCTTCTCTGGCTTCACCAATGCCAGATTGCTCACTGGGAAAAAATAAAAACAAAAACGTGTGTAATGTATTCAAAATATGCATTTGGTAAAATCTAAATTTGAGTGTGCCCTTACGTCTTGCTCGAGCAGACTGGTCCAGGACTTGAGCCAATATCGAGTTCCTCATTTCAGTTTCTCTGTAAATAAATAAAAATAACATTTCCACATTGGTTCAGCTGAACTCAGTGAAAAACAAAAACGAAATGAAAATCATTTTAAGCAAAAATACACCAAAACACCTGCGCAGACACACAGGTGCAATCACAAATATTACATTTGTGGCTGAATATTTACAAGATTTATACAACTCAAGAAACCTGATGTTTAAGCTGATGGTTGACAAAGGTCTGCACTGCGCATAACCAAAGCACAATAAAGTTATTATAAACAATTATTAGCATATGCCTGTCACCTTAAATAACATGAGTGCTATTTATTCTGAAGTGCAATAAATAACACTCATGTTCTTGAAGTTGTTTTATTTAGTTATCAGAAAGTGGAAAGAAAAGTTCAGTAAACTAAGCGGGTTGTTCAACTTTTAAAGAACAAGAAATAATGATGGTATAAACTGCTGTATTATCACGATGACTTTGAGAAATAGCTAACCTTGCTTAAGTGCCAAGTGGGTACTGAACCGCTCCAATCTTCTGTCTTAAAGCAATCCTAAACTGTGGACAATTTAGAACGATCAGCTGTTTTAGTTTTTAACATATTGTCTGTTGCCTTTGATCAGGAGTCCAATTCAATACTTGATTGAGATCAGCTCAGAAAATCCCTCACAATTACTGCCTTGTATGAGGAAGGATCAGTACAACTAAATGAAAAAACCCTAAATCACTTTAGCTTCATGATTTTAAATATCCCAGGAGCCTTACCTTTGTTTAGCTTCTTCACCATGCTGATTATTTGAAGCATCCTGAAAACAGACAGCACAGCTTTACTCTATTACTTCTGCACTGAAGTGACAGAGCACAGCCTAAATTTTTACAGTTCTTCGAAAATACATTACTTTAGGATTTCTGCTCTTGGTTGGAATAAATCTGTGCAAATAAGATAAGGAATCATCGTGCAACCCACACGTCAAGCCTCAGATACGTTTTATTGTCAAATCAAGTTTGTTTGTACAGTACAATGATAGCATTTAGTCAAATAATCAAGAATAATCACTATCAAATATGCATCATCATTCAGTGTTCCAGTTATTATTAATCAAAGGCCATTCTAAATAGATGTGTTTCAGCCTTGAATTGTATTGTGTTAATGCACCGATTACATTTACTGTTTTCTGGTTATAACAACTAGTTATAACAACAGACTTAATCTGATAAACATTCATTTCAGATGTAAAAACAACTCTGTAAAACTACTGTAAGTTTGTTTTTTTTTTATACATTTAAATAAAACATCATCTATAGACATTGCCATGCTGGTAAGGCTTAAATAGGTAATTTGCCTATGCCAGTTGACACAGCGTTAGCTCAGTCCACAAAAAACACAGTAATTTTTGCACTGTAAGTGCAAAACGTCCAGCTAATTAAATACCACTTCAGAAGAAAATTATATACTGCAAAGAGCTCAAATTTCTAACAAGATGCAACATTTAAAAAATATATATTATTTTTCCATCTATCAAATTAAAACTAAACTCGGGTTTTACATGTAGAAACTAATGTCTGCACCGGTAAAACTTTTCAGTGAGTTTTACTGTTACCATACTTTCCTAAAATCCATTAAGTGTTCATATTTATGAAAATAACTGATCAGTTTCCTTATGTGAAGCTTAATTTGGTCAATTTCATCCTGATTAAGTCACGATTTCCAACTGGACAGCCACCCAAATAGAAAAAAAACCCAAAAACAAAACAAGCAATCCTATAATATTGTATATATTTTGTTAATAGACTACACACAGAAAAAAAAGTCTGGCTTGTAACTTTAAACATTTATTAAAAACTTCCGATCGAATAATGAATATCAAAATACTTAACGGTTGCATTATTAAACGACAAAACTCTATTTTCTATCCAAGTCGCCCAGTTTTAGCAGTTTCAGATTTCAGGGGGTGTGCGCTGACAGAACACAAAGCTAACGCTGACACAACAACACAAAGCTAACGTTGACACAACAACACAAAGCTAACGCTGACATGTCGCTGTGCGTCTCATTCACCACGGGAGGACAGTTTTACTCTTCGCTCGGACTTCGCGTCATCTCTTTGCGTATTCTGGTAATTGGGAAAACCGCCCTGCGACCATTTGGTTCCCAGTGTCTCGGTTAGCTACGTTGTTAGCAATAAAAGGACCGAAACCAGCATCTCCTTATAAGGCGGCCTACAACACGTTCCCAGCGCCTGCTCGGTCCTTACCCCTTGCTTCGCCTGCAGTTCCGCCATCCTCTGCCGTCTTATCGCCTCTAATTCTTCGTCTGCCATTATTATTCACGGTAACGTTCTCCTTCAGATACAAAACAAGGTAAGACACTGTAGCCGAAATGCACGCTTCAGTCAAATCCGAGGCAAGGCCCTACCTTAGCGCAGCCCCAGACAGTCGAGAGCAGATCGCACAGATCCTGCGATCAGGCGGAAGCAATGGAACACAGATGGGGGATCGATGCTGCCGTTGAAACGAGTTTTCTATTTGAAACTCACCTCAGTTGATTTTTTTTTTCATAAATAAATGTCAATGTCAAAATTATTTATACAGCACTTTAAAAATAGGTATAAGACTGCACCAAAGTGCAGTACAAAAATTGTAATAAAATAAGAAAAAGAGAAATAATACAAGAAAAAATATATAGGGAAATATATAGGAGGTACATATGAGGTAAAAATAATAAGAGTAATAATTATTATACTTTACATGAAGGAATAAAAGCTTCCTGGTGAGGACTGATCCTGTCTTGTTCAGATGTTATACGTGGGTGTTGTGTGTGTGTGTTTCATCAATTAATGACATAGTTCGTTATTGTGGCATTTAGAAAATCTAAATAATTTTGGTAATTCTGACTGACCTAAAACGAGAAAGTGAGAAAAATCGTATCTTTTTTCATTGTGTTAACTTCTGAATCAAATGTAGGGAAAATTAACCTTTTATTCCTATAACTATAACTGGTAACATTTCCAGATCCAAATAAATATATACATTATGCATAATTTATATCATGTGACACTATTGACATAAAAACTGTGACTAATTAACACTGTTAATAATCACTTAATTGCAAGCGAATCGTAAAATCAGTAGAATAAATACCAATGTTTAACATTGACTCATAGGGGTGTTTGCACCAGTAAGACAACAGTATAGTTTTGTGGTAATACATATAACCATTTATTTTTAATGTTGTAGTTCTAATTTCTTCAAGGAAAATAAACAAATACATATTTCGCCAGTAGTGCTGCCAACAGGGTCATTAGTGGAGTTGCCAATGTGTTTTTTTTTTTCCAGTCAGACAGTGATAAGTTGATTGGAGGTTAACAGCAGATGCTCTCTAGCTCCCCCTGTATGTGCTGAAGGAGAAACGACTCACAAGCAGCGGCACATGATACCTCTGGCCTGGATCAGTTATAGTGAAAACAATCTGGGTGGAAAAAGCAGAGATAGGCCACTTACGTACAGCTCTGTAGGTGAGGTTACAAATGTTCACATATTCATAGGAGTTGTGCTTGAACTGTGACTGCCATTTTCTCACCTCAACATAGGGATAAAAGGAGGTCTGTCCCATACTGGCCCAGTACTGACCCGTCTCGAAGTGCAACTTGTAGACGGCGGGTACAAACTGCTGCTGTGTGACCAGTCCTGGACATCGCCCATCACTGTTAGTTGTCCTGTTGTGGAACAATAAGCCTTTAGATGTGTGAATGGATGTGACTCCTAGTAGATCTATATGAAAGGTATTTACCCAGAGGTTATCAGATGCCAGACATTGGTTGAGGGGTCTTGCTGGTAAAGTCTGATGGTCATGTTTGATCCTGGGACCCCCAGTGCAGTGTTCAGCACATGAGTGGTTAGAGGACTGGGTGAGCCTGGCATAGTTGTGCTCTTCAGCAACAGAAATTAAAGACTTGATGCAGATGTAATGTTAAATCAATTCTTTTGCAGTCCAATTGCTCAAAAGAGATGAAAGCTCTAATCAAATTGTCTTTCTTCCCATATTGACTGGGGGAAATGAAGAGACTATAGAAACATGTAATAGATGCAAAACCAAACTTTTAACTTTTAAAGAATCTCTAGACTTAGTTTCTTTCTTTATACTGAACATCAAATGTGCTAAAATTTGAGACACTTGATGTGAATAACAAAGACGCTTCAGAATCAAAACGAATTTATTTAGAAGATCACATGATCTACAACTTCAGTTACATTTTAACATTAGCTTAAGGCCATAAACCAGTGGACAGTTTAACAAGCACTAATTTAATATAATTATTGCATCAAAACAGTCTTTTGTTCTCTCACCCACAGCTCATAATAATGGCTTATTTAATATGTTGAACAGTGAGCATAAATTGAGATAAATATTTAGCTCTCTGCTTACCCGTCTGTCAGAGACAATGTGACTCTTCAGTTGCTGCAGCCTGAATTCGCTCATGTTCACTTATAAATAATGACGTGGTTCTGCAGTTTTCACTGTTACGTTTAACTTAAACTTGTGGTTTGATGAAAAGGATCAAAATTTTTACTCACATTACGTTTTTTAATGTAAAATCCTGCATGCAGTCCCACTCAGGCAGCACGGCTTTCAGCACACAGAACCTATCTTTTGTCAACAATAGGCCTGTTGTGCAAGAATTTCCTTTGGCCTCAGATTCAGTTCAGCTCTTTGAACTTCTGAGTCATGGCAGAGCACAGTCGGCTGCTTTGAGCCTAATAGATAATTTAACAAAACAGTCTTTTAATGCATTCTACCTATGTATTAAGGAGTGTTACGCAAAATCAACTTTTTTGAGCTCCTCCTTGGCGCTGCAGTCTCCAATTTTATATAATGAAATTATAGTTTTATTTTAAAACAATAATGCGAAGCCCTGACCATGAAAACAGTCATAAAACGGTCTTCAAGGGGGGACGGGACTCTCATTTGAGACTTTTCGAGCTTCTTTAAGCTCCATCTTCAGTTTCTCACCGACGATATTTTAACTCAAAGAGCGACAGAAACCCACAGCTGGTGGAGGCCATTAAGCTGCTCCATGCAGATTTATCTCAGCCACATGGATCTAAACGTCTCCCTCTAAACGATTTCTCTCTTAAAGACGCAGCTGCTGGAGGAGCTGCTGGAGCTTGTGCTTGTTGCTTTTTCCAGCCTTTTTGGTAAAATAAATCAGATTTTATATCTGTGTAACAAATCAGCGGGACGCTGTACGCTGATGATAAAAACGACAAGAGCTGTAAAAATATACAGATTTAAAAAATATGCTTGTAAGATGCTTGGTGCCAAGATTATGTATTATCGCACAGAGTTTTCAGACAAATTGCTCTGTGTGGAAAGTACTGCAGTTTGTGTATCAAGTATGAACATAGATGCATCAGATTTCCCACATCCACACAGAGTGAATGCTACTGAGTGAAACCTCTTTACCTTTAAAATGAAAAACTTCTTGACTCCTCTCCTCTTTTGTGTCTTTGTCTTTCAAAATAACATCACCAAACAATGTGACGCACACATTTATACTTAATATAATAACACATTTACTACAGGGACAATTAGTGTTTGCATTTTTTTATCTTAAAAGTACAAATAGGAACATATAACACATGAAGAGACAGATATTTATATATTTTTCATTTTAAAAAGTACCACAATAGAAGTTCTAAATTAAGATATAATTCAGAGAGCTAAATGCTTAGATACTAGTACACAACAAAATATGTGGAGGAGTCTTGAGGTGAGATTTTATTAGGATATCTGACGCAAAGAAATCTGAAAAAGATGGAACGGTAACAGCTGATTGTTCACAAAGAATCAACTGGCACTCCTTCATTCTCTTTCATGTTAGGGTTTTATGCATCAGGGCATAATAAAATAATTGGTGGTTTGGGATTCTAAAATAATCTAAAATTAGCTTCACTACTTTTCATCAAACAAAACTGAAGCCAAAGCAAAAAAGCAAGTCAATCATTCCAATGGAGGATTTCAGAGGAAAATAACCAGCAGGTGGAAATGATTCAAACATCATGAATATATCTATACATACAGACATATATATTTTTTGCCTATTTCCCAAATTAAGGCAATTTCCATGCCATCTAAAGTCACATATTGTACAAAAGATTTCTCAGTGGAAAACATTTAAGACCAAAATTTCAATAAAGGAAACATAAAAGAAATATAAAACCTTTATTTTAGACTCTGCAGATCCCAGTTAGCTTATTAATTGTTAAAGTGCATTACAGTGCAATTTTTAAAAAAAGTTCAACAACTATGGATTGCCAAGAAGGTGGCCAAAGTGGGCCTTGAAACAAAACATTCCTAACACAATATTGGATCAACAACGGAATTACTGAAACAGAGAAAAATCAAACCACTGCAGCGGCTCCAAGTCCAGGCCTCCATCTGATTGAAATGCTGTGGTGGAACCTTGAATAAACATCAATAATGAAGTGAAGCAAGATTGTAAAGTCAACCGACATTCCTCCGCAAAATGTGAGCGACTAATAAAGTCATACGGAACAAATAACTCCAAGGATGGTGCTGCTAACGTAGGTTATATTAAATCATGGGACGTTTTCACACACTTGATTTTTCTTCATCTTTGTGTAATTGACAAAACCTTGCAGAATCTGTTTCTGTGCACGTCAGGTTAGATCATCAGAACCTGGTGAGGATCAGGTTCTGATGCGTCCTGATGCGTGAAAAACACCAAACCCAGGTAGAATCTTCATTGACCACGAGCTTGAATGATGCTTCTGCTGTGGGCTTTACTTGAAGGTTAATGTTTCTCTTCCTCCATGTTTGGTATTTGATGCACATCTCTCATGTTTTCCTCGCTTTCTTCAGGGTCAGAAATGTCACTACTCATCTGTGACCGACGGGCAGGGAGAATGGACAGAGAGGAGGAAAACAAAGGGGATGTTCATTAGCTGCCAGTTCAGAATGACTCAGGAAATTCTCACATGCACCTTTATCGATTTTTCAAAGGAGAAACAATGCGCCTACTATGGGGTCATCATCTCCATCATCAAGCTCCTTCCTGTCAGGGCTCTCTTCGTCGATCCAGTGGCGGGAAGTGGGTGGGAAGAAGGAGGAGAGGGAGTTCTCCGGACTGCTGGCGAACACGCTGAACGTTGAGCTGAGCGGACTTGTGGGAGAGTCTGCTAAATAAGACGAAACAGAGGCACTAGCTTCAGTTTTCACACAAAAGATAAACCTTGACTCGCTCCTGAGATTTAAGCACAAAACAAAGTTGCTAAATACCTTTCTTAAACTGATAGCCAAGACGGCGTAGTGTGTTGCCAACGGTGTGCTTGGTGACCGTGGTCCCAACTGCCATCAGGTCATTCACAAGCTCCTCCCGGGTTGTTGTGGGCTGATCCACCACCTTCCTTATGATCATCCTCATCCCTTCAGGCAAGATCTTGCATGGAGCTCCAGATCGAGGGCGATTGATGGTCATTTTATACTTCTTCCATTTTCTAATAATTGCACCAACAGTTGGCACTTTCACACCAAGTTTTTTGCTGATGGTCCTGTAACCCATTCCGGCTTTGTGCAGATCCACTATCTGGTCCCTGACGTCACATGGCAGCTCTTTGGTCTTGCCTATTCTGTGGGAGAGGTTAGAACGAGAGAAAGTGAGTCTGTAGTAAAAAAAAAAACATTTCTTTATTCCACACAGAGTCAAACTGGAGTCCGTTTAAGAGAAGAGTCTTGTTCCGTGATTTACAGCTGTTCGTTACGCATCACAAGCAACTGAGAGGTCTCAGTGAAAGCTTGAAGCCAGAAATGCATTTTACCCCTGATTGTCCTCAGGATATATCCCCGGTGCAAACTTTAAGGCGTAAAAGTGGAATTGCAGAATAAGTGATATAATAATTTCTCAGAAAAATTAATATTCTGTCATTGAACCCGACACTGCATGTTTCTGCCTATCACCAGCATGAATTTTACAGATTTGGGGATGTATTTGTGGTATGATCACATCATAAAAATACACCATTTACCTTGTAGTTTACATTAATCTCACCAAACCATTGCTGGCAAAATGTAAACTAAATAACATGGACTTCATTTTTGCTCGGGGGAGATTTGCGAGCGTTATAACAGCATTGCAAAAAACAAGCAAACAAACAAACAAACAAACAAACAAAATAAACTTCTGAATACTGTCTCTGTTGCCAAACCCAATGGACCCAAAACACATGACACCTCACCTCTGCTCGGGTTTCTCATCTTGCTGATTATTTGCAGGGCCCTGAAAAGAAATGAGACAAAAAAAAACAAAACAAAACAAAAGAAAGTATGCTTATGACAAACAGATCCCTTGTAAGCTTCTGTAGGATTATAAGCGGCGAGTTGCATGTGGCATCATGAGCTGGATGTTATTGACATCATCATTGAGCTGAACCGTCAGTGTTGTGAAAACGCTTTCAGTTCTGCCTCACCCCGAGCTCTGCCTCCTGCTTCTTCTTCGCTGCTCGCTGCTCCCTCAGTTTATCTGCCATTTTTTTTTTTTTTTTTGGGGTGACAGAAACGTAGACCTACAAATAATTACATGACAGAAGGCGTCGTTCACGTTCCTCTCCAAACAGAGGCGACAGGGAGCGAAATCAAGAGCAGAAACAATGATCCAGCTTTCAGGGGGAAGCAATGGATCCCAGAGAGAAGATCACAAACCATTTCTACTGGACAGAGAAAATATATATATATATATATATATATATATATATATATATATATATAT
>VMRN01000020.1:5422142-5525363 GCA_010277015.1 Poeciliopsis turrubarensis | reverse complement strand
TATATATATATATATATATATATATATATATATATATATATATATCAATCATCGGGGCCCTCGGGGCAGTCACCCCCAAACTGGATCAATGGCTACAACAGATCCCAGGAACAACATCAGACATCTCAGTCCAGAAATGTGCAGTCCTTGGCACAGCCAAGATACTGCGCAGGACCCTCAAGCTCCCAGGCCTCTGGTAGAGGACCCGAGCTCAGAGGATAAGAACCACCCGCGGTGGGTGAGAAGGGAATTTTTTATATATATATATATAGTTTCTCTGTCCAGTAGAAATGGTTTGTGATCAGAAAAATTTATATATATATATATACAAATTTTGTTCTTTACCTGATCTTTAAAGGTAAATGCACAATTAAAAATATGACCTGTACTAAAAGCAATTTGGTTCTCGACAGGTAAAAATATTAAGCTTGGATGTCATCACATCCTAAAAGGCAACCAGTCCACTGGAATCAAACTACAAAATACATCATATACATCCTGCAAATATTCTACATGACTTAGCTTAAAATAAAAAAAAAAAATAAAAAAAAATAAAAAAATAAGGAAAACACATAAAAATACTGACTTCAAAGTTTTATTTCTGGACACTCATTTGGCCAAAATATTCATTTTCCACTCAGAAGTTGTCAGTTTGGATGTATGCTTGCACCCACTGTGATGCTGGAAAAATAAAAACCTCTTCATCTTCAGCTTTCTAGCAGACACCTGAAGGTTTTGGATCAAAACTAATTGGTGTTTGGAACTTTGGCTTGGTTTGAAGTGTTGGTAGTTATGTTTTACCTGTTTCTGAAAACCAAAATACCTGCTGGACAGAAGCTCATTCATATTATTCATAGTGCGCATCCGACGGTGCAGTCAACGTCTTGTACACAATCTTTTTAAATAGAAGTGTTTGCCCTTTTTTGACATGTTTAACTTTGCTAAAAGGCAGGACCCTCCATACAGTGCAGTTTCAACAACTTAAATAATTTTACAGTAAAATTACTTACTGTGAAATTATTTGTTGTTACTCTCTTTAGCTTTACAGCGTTATATTTCTAATATTTCTACATTTTTAAAGCTGTATTTTACTTAACTCTTTATTTACCCATTTACTTAACAATACATTGTTATTTAACTAACTCATTTATTTTAACAGAAGTGAAAATAAAGGAGAATTGCACCACTTCATTTTAATGGGGTCATAGGTTTTAAATCGATGTTAATATTATGCCAATAGAGGATGGTGTCATGCACAATACAGACAGAAAAAATATTGCTCCTTAAAAAAAATACTTCACTCATCATTCATTCACTTGAGTTATTTAGATCCCATTTTGAAAACTATTAGTTATTTCAGTTACAAAATTCATCTGCAGGCGGTTCCCTACAGTTGCTCTCTAGCTCCCCCTGTAGGTGCTGTACGAGAAACGACTCACAAGCAGAGGGACGTGATATTTTTGGTCCGGGTCAGTTATAGTGAAAACAATCTGAAGAACAAAAGCAGAAAAAAAAAAATTAAAAGAAAGCAATCTCACATTCTTATATTAATAATGTACCAAGGACTTGAACTGAATATAAAATACTTCAACTTCTTTTCTTGATTGCTCATGATTTCAATTCTAGTCCAAATTCTAGTTGTACATTTAGATTAGAGGTACACCATTACAATATTATTCTTGTCACAGTTCAACATATCGCTCTGTGGTTACTGGGGTGTTTTGAATAAATGAGTCCAAGACGTTCGTCTTACACTTAATATGGATCATTTTCCATTTTTCACATGTGTCCTACTTATAAAATCTAGATGTAAAGTGTGAAATGCTACTGACACATTTAACATGTTGGTCTTGTTGGAATGGATAGAATATTTAGGGAGGAGGCTTTTAGATGATTGGTGAAAACAAGACAAGAGGTGCTGCTGCTTTTAATTCAAGAGCATAGACTGCTTTTTGCTTAATAATTAAAAATCTAAGCCACCAAACAACGATGTAAATAATTCAGCAATGCCGCTTAGAATGAAAAGTCACAGTTGGCCTTTTCTTACCTCAACGTACGGATAGAAGGAGGTCTGACCCATACTGGCCCAGTACTGACCAGTCTCAAAATGCAGTTTGTACACACCAGGTTTAAACTGCTGCTGTGTGATCAGCCCTGGACATCGCCCATCATCATTTGTTGTCCTGTTGAGGAAGTACACATTTTAAGATTGGAGAAAGAAAAACGTTTTAGTATAATTTGGAATTTGAAAGGGATCAAACTTTAGAGACATCGTGAAAACGTATTTGCCGCTTTTCTGAGATTTTCTGAGATTTCAGACGAGTTGAAAACTTCGAAAAGTAAAAACTGAAAAACATGTCAAAGGAGGCAAACACTTTTTCACAGTTTACCATTTTCAAAGAACATTACCCAGTGGTTATTAAGAGCCAGACGTCGGCTGAGGGGTCTTGTTGATAAAGTCTGAGGGTCACGTTTGATGCTGGGACCCCCAGTGCGGTGTTCAGCACATGAGTGGTTAGAGGACTGGGCGAGCCTGACATAGCTGTGAGCTACAGCAACAGAAAACAAGACGCGGTTAGCTACTTCAATCTGGAACATCCACATTATGAGTTTGTCAAACGACGTCAGATATGTATTTTTAGGTGAACACATTTCCAGTGTTCACAAAAATCCACTTTGGCTCTCAGGCTTCAATAAGAGACAGAGGAAAGTACTGAAATGAAAGAATTCCTTTCATATTATCGATACTGCTGGCTCTTTGGTTTGTATGCAGTTCAATTTGGAAAAAATGGAAAGAAAATATTAATTTGCTACATTTGGGTGCTCTGATTTGAGCTGTGAATAAATCAGAAAATCCAGCTATTTCATCCGTAGCTAAAGGGGAAGTTGATTCACACATTCAATTTTATATCGAAATATTACTAAAAGTTCCTGCGACAGACTTGCAACTTGTCCAGGGTCGCCTGGAACGTTAACTGGAGATAGGCACCAGCATCTCCCGACCCCACTGGGGACAAGGGTGCAAGAAAATGGATCTATAAATGGATTTATAGATGTTACAAAAAGAGGTATTTACACCATCGTGGCACTAAAAACAATTGTCACAAAGCGTTATGGCTCCAAAATTGAAATAGTCTCGAAATGAACTCTTAAAAAGATGTTTAAAAATACAATTTAAACACAACATCAAGTGAATGAAGAATATGTTAGCCTTGTTTACAGAAAAATAATGTAATAAACTCATTAAAAGCTTTCTGCTCACCTTGCTCTTGGACAGAATGTGCCTCCTCAGTAGCTGCAGCCTGAATGCGCCCATCTTCACTCATAAATAACACTGCATGTGGGTCAGCAGCTTTGCTGAGAAATTTAATTTAATTTTATGGTTAAATGAACAAAATCAGATTTTTACTCACACTAAGCCTGAGAAGTCTTGCACACTGTCCTACTCAGCACACAGGAACATGATCTTTTTGCCAACAGTGGGCCTGTTGTGCAAACGTTTCCTTCGGACACACTTTTAGTTCGGCTTTCTGAACTTTTATGAGGCACGAAAGATCAGATTTTATCGGTGGGGGAGTTAAGAATCCATGAAAAATAATGCAACAGAGCAATTCTTTATTATCAATGTTATCAATATTGTATACAGGCAATTACCGCCGTGTGAAAGGTTAATTTTCTCCTATGTGATTTTCCTCTCACGGTCCAAAACCATCCAAACATGTGACTGAGTTGACCTTTGTGGTTAGATGGCGGAGGATCTGACTCTGCAAGAGAAGAAAACCTCACTGAAAAAAATGTGTCACTGAAAAACGTGGTTTTTGGACAAACTCAACAAGCATCTTAAACTCCCAAGTTCCATTTTCTCCGTGTGAATATGTTAACTGTCGGAAAATGAAAGACTATAAACCCACATCTGGTGGAGGCCATTTCATTGCTTCATCCAGACTTATTATGTCAGCTATATGGATCTGTCCTTCTCCCTCTCATTGATTTCTCTCAGGCGTACTCGGCTTATACCGAGGCAGCTGCTGGGGGAACCGCTGCAGTTGTGCTTGATGGCCTTTTTCAGGATTTTATTAAGTAAATCTGATTTTATGTCTGTGCAGGAAATCAGCAGGATGCCGCGAACTGCTGATAAAAAGGATGGAGCCGTAATGCATACAGATTTTTTTTTTAAAAAAAAATGTATCCGGGTTCTTTATCTGTTTCTGCGGCGCTCTGTGCCAGGATGATGTATTATCACACAGATATTTAGAGTCATCGTTCAGAGAAATGGCTCCAAGAGGGAAAAAAAAAAAAGCTGCAGTTCACAAACAGTTTGTGGAGTACAAGTGAGATTGCAGATAAATCAGGACTGGGAACGTGTGAATGTTTCTGAGAGCTGTCTCTTTGCAGATATGCTCTTTTATAAACACATTTGAGGAATCAGTGAAAATAAAGATTTGAGGTCATTTGGTAACAATTTGATCTGGACTCAGCTTTTCTCCTTTTTGTTTATGGAGTCCAAATCTAAGAAAAATCACTCTTGAGCCTTGACATCACTTCTTCAACCATCGTCTTTTATTCTTCTTCCATCTCTGTAATAGTCTGCCAAGATAAAAACATACCACAATGTGCTGCATACAAACTCAATATGAAAATACTTTCACTACAGTGACGACAAGTATTTTATCTTGATAGTGCAAACCAAAACATGTAACAACATAGGAATTACATAATTATTTATAACATCATTATTTTCCTTAAAAAAGTACCACACAAGAAGTCCTAACTTAATATTTAGTTCCAAGAGCTAAGCAATTACAGTAAAGTATACAATAATACACAATATTACACACTGATTGGGGCCTTTACACATTTCAAAGTGCCAAATATGTAGCAGAGGAGACCTGTAATATTTCACCAGCACACCTGTTGCAGAGAAAGTACAGTTCCTTACAAAGTATTCACGACCTTTGGCCTTTTCCACATCTTGTTAAGTTTCAACCACCAACTTCACTGAATTTTATTGAGAGTTCATGTGAAAAAACACAATGTAGAAAGTTATGAAATGTAAAGAAAACGAGACGCTGTTTTCAAAAGATTTTCAACAGTAAAAATCAGAAAAGAGTGGGAAAAAGAGCCCCCTTCACTCTGCTACCCTTAAATAAATCCCTGTTGTCTCTAGAAGCTGAAACCAAACGTGAGTGTTAGGGCCTACATGCACGACCCCAACACTGCACATCAACGTGGATGCACCTTCCCCACAGTGAAACATGGTGGGGGCAGCATCATGCTTTGGGTTTCCTTTGCTTCAGTCAGATTTGGTGGAGAAATTGATAGAGCTATAAAAAAAAAGAAATGCTTACATGGGTAGACAGGCCTTCCAGCAGATAAGTGACCCTAAACATACAGCCATTAATGTGTTGTATTGGATGAGGTTGTTCTCCATCCAGTCTGATTTTATGTTCTACTTTAAGTTTGCACTGCTGTTTGACTTTTGAAAAAAAAATCTGCAATCTATCTGTGCAGTGATTAATGCTGGTAATGACTGCGTTACGTAAAGAAAAGACAAATGTAGGTAAAATACATAGGGAGGCTCGTGATGAGAACTGATTCATTTTCCTTCAGTGTGATTCATGGGGAGTATTGCTGTTCTTATTGATCCGTGCCCTCAGCGGAACCGATTCATTTTAAGTAGTGAGGCTTTAATCTTTACTCAGCTTCCAGCTTTAATTTACATTTGCGTTATATAAAGAATCAGTGCGTCGTTCTGTTTCTTTCAAGGTAATCTGAAATAATCTGAATTCTATTCATGTTTTGTTGTCACATCCTTGTTTCTAGGTCAAATAAAACCAAGCAGCTGTGGTGATAATAAATATGTTATCTGATCTGATATGTCCAGGCCGCGTTGAGCCTCTGTTGGTGGGCGTTAACTTGAAGGTTTAGGTTTCTCTTCGTCCATGTTTGGCACCTAATCCACGTCTTCTACGTTTTCTTCCTGTTTGTCCCTCATATTTCCTCCTCGGGGTCGGAGCTGTGGCCGCTCATCTGTGACAGACAAGCAGGCAAAACAGACAGACGTGGAGACGGGGAGGTGAGAGGGAAAGACAGAGAGGAGGTTCATTAGCTGCCAGCTCAGAATGACTCAGGGATTTTTTTTTTCCTTCTGTGGAAATAACTTAATTTCACAGTCTTGGTCCGTGTGCAACTTAGGAGACAGAAACTGGAATGTCTCACTCCAAATGCCTACTTTAGACAAAAATGTCACTTCCTCCTTAGAGGTGGGATGTTGGGGGGGGTTTAAAGAATACAAGCAACACATGATTGTCATTGTCGCACACCTTCATGTCGGGACTCTCCCTGTGGATCCGATGGCGGGAACTGGGTGGGGAGAGGGAGGACAGGGAGTGCTCCGGACTGCTGGCCGTCACCACATAGGACAAGCTGAGCGGACTGTCCTCTCTCAGCGGAGACTCTGGAAATCAGGATGAAGGAGATTACACCTCTTGGAGATGAGGAACTAAAATGAAGGAGTTTTGGTGAAACAGTGTGGAAAACGAGCTGCAACCGGCTGGGTTTTGTAGCGGATGACAGGCAGACCGTCAGAGTGGAAGTGACAGCATGAAGGACAGATGTGGAGTGAGTGGGAGGGAGGTGAGAGGCGGATAGGATGCATGGTGACGGACAGACGAGTCAAATGATGGTGGGGTAAATTAATATAATGATGAAAGCTATCAATCCATCAAGGTCACTCAGCTGCATCTTACACAAGACGCAGCTCCTCCACAGGGACACTGCGTCTCATCTGTGTTTCTGTAGATTATCAGTTTGTTTAAAGCTACAGTTTATAGTCAGTTTTCAAATAGGATCACAGCATTTTGGTCTTTTCATTTTCATATCAAGCGCCTTGCAAAAATATTTATTTTGACTTGAACCTATCAGCTTCTTCTCATGTTTAGCCAAAAATGTCACTTTATTTTATAGAGATTAAGAGAGACAAAGAAGTCATCAACACAAAGAAGTGTGTAACTGTGAGACAAAAGATAATTTATGTTTTTCCCCAATTTTTTTTGTCAACTAAAAGTCTGGGGTTAGTGAGGCATGCTAATATATTCAGCTACACTTGATCTTCACCTCAACGACACCATGACTTTTGGGATTTGTCTCGTCCACCTTTTCATGTCAAGAAACTGAAATGTTTACCCATTCTTCTTTGCATAAATCAATCTCATTCATATTGGATGGAGAGTTGCGTCCTGAGATATGTTGTCAATTAGATGTACAAACTTTAACTAGACCATTCCACCGCAAGCGTTTGCTTTAATCCACCCCATTCAGACCAGTTCTGGTTGCTCACTACCATTGTCCTGCTGCGAGGTGAACCTCCACTCCAACCTCAAGCAGCTTTTAAAAAGTTTTCTTCCAGAATTAGCCTGCACAGTGTTTAACATCATCCATCCTTTAAAATCTGATCAGTGTTGCTGTCATCACTCAACAAAACCACAGCCACAGCCTGATGCTCCTGTAGAACATTATAAGAGTGGGATATACAGTATCATTTTGGATATAGACATCATAGAAAGTACATTTGTATATAGAGCATCTTTTTCCATGTGACAGATGTGGAGCTAACATACCAGGTGATTATTTGAACTACATTTGTCACATAGCAAATTTGAAAATGTTTCTGAATATTTTTGCAAGACAGTCAGTGTTATGCTTGCAAGCTGGTGTAACTATCGATAAACATCCACATGGTGGCAGCAAAATCCACGCAGTATTTTAGGTTGTGCTCACATTGTTTCCTTGTCTCCATATGTTGTTTAAAACTATAGCTGTGTTAATCTGCTGTGGCTAGTATTCAATTTGAAGCATATCATTTCTGGATGATGGAAATAACAGACTGATAGCTGAAAGAGTTGTGGCTCCATTCATGCATAACATTTCCATCCTCCTGTGCCGCTGCAGCACCAATTCTGAGTCATTATGATCTGGACTGGCGCCTGCCAGGACTAACCCAGAATGAATCTGAAAGTAGGCGCATCACACCGAGTCTGTTCTAAAGCGGTTTTGATGCACCAATAGATTATCTATCGTTTGATCTCAAGCCCGTGTGCCTCCGCCGTCGTTCTGAATGAGTGTCTCACCTTTGTGGTCGTTCTTCTGTGTGTCCATCCTGTCAAGGCTGTCAAGAAGCCCATCGATCTGTGTCTTTATCAGAGTCAGCTCTTTTTTAATCACCTGCAGCTCTTCCATCCCCACTGAAGGGAAGAGGGAGAGGGCGGTAAGCAACAAAAAGAATTACAGCACCTGAAGTACCTTTCAGCAGAGGTTCAGGTCCAGCTAGTATTTGAAAAAAATTGCTGCAGGTTGGTTCAGCAATGATAATGTATTGTCGGAGGAACAGTGCAGGTATTTGATTAACAGTGTGTTTATGTTTCAGGGTATGTTTTCTCATATGGCCTATATGATATTTTAGTTCGCTCAGGTATTTTCAGGCATCAATCACAAAATAGAGTTGTATTTTTATGTTATTTTTTTTTTTTTTAACCATATTCCCTCATCCCTTCCTCCATCATCACTAATCCCTTCATCCTTCACAGCGCTTCACTTATTCCACATTTTGTTATATTACGGCTTTATTACAATTTGTATGAGTCACCTCTGCAACCAACTTTCTTAAAGTCTGAACAAACGGTTGGCTGCTTTAAATCAGAACTAAAATTTACAGAAACCTCTCCAAAGATTTAAATACTTTTTTTTAAAACAATTAGCTGTTTTCATATTTTATTTAACATTTGGATTTTCTGTTTTTGCTTACATTTACATGATGTTTGCACACAGTTTTGTCATGTTTTCTTCATCTTTGGTTCTTACGTTTATAAGAGTTGGAACCTAAAGCTAGCTTCTCTACCAAATGCTTCTGTCACAGCTGCAAGGTAGTATTTTTCTCCACACCGTTTTTGAAAAGCTTAAGTGAATCTGCCTCGGCCCATTCATATTACTCACACTTGGCTGTGTTTGAACTTGTGGAGTGGGCTCTTGAGCTCTTAGAGTGGGTTCTGTCTCGGCTGCGTCTGTGCCCACTGGGGTAGGAGTAGGAGGAGGAGCGGGATCTCTTGGCCACACTTGGTCCTGAAGGGACAGGAGAGAGGGAGGCTGGCACACGCTGATAGTCACACGCCCTGCAAATTAAGCAGACAGACAGTTTTCAAAGTAATTTATATTTAATTGCGATTGTTTGCAACCAGTTTTGTTTGTGTAGCATGTAAAGCTTTGTTACGGTTTAATCCAAGTGAGATGGAAGTAACACATTTAGCCGTAAGCAAGAAAAAAATCAGATAGATTCTGAACTAAAATATTCATGAGATCAGGAGAAAAGTGTTTTGTGTTTTGTGACAAACGCCCAATTAAGACCAAAATTATCCTCCTATCAATACAAACAAGTTTCTTCTGACTGTAAGAGATCCTAATGTTTTGGCAAAACTTGCCTAAAGTCCCGACTTGATTCTGAAAGAGAAAATGTGTCGAGAGCTAAAGATTAGGGTGATAGCAAGGAGGCCTTCCAACCTCGAAGACTTGAATTTCATCACAACATATACAACAACCTAGTCAGTAAATATATGCAGGGTTTAATCCTGTTATGCCATAAAGGATTTTCTATTGATTACTGAAGATGATACGGTTTTCGACATGTCACTCTTTAATAAAATGTAAAATGTTATTTTTTTTCAAAATGTGCATCTCTTTTTGAATTATTTTACTGTTTTTTTATTAGTTTTATTGGCTATCAAAAAAAAACAAACAAACTTGGTTGCAGAAAAAGTATTTCACATTTAAATTTACCATCGACTTGGCAGCTCTGAGCCCAACTGTAATGTGCAATAAAGTTCAATATTACCAATTTGTTCAGCAGGAAGAAAATCATTAATGGCTTAAACACTGTAATATTCAACTCAAAGTCAAATGGGATAACATTTGTTCTATTGTATTCAGCCAAAAGCAGCACAGTGCAGAAATAGATGAAATAAACTAGGTAAAATGAGAAGGGAGCTATTAAAACAAATACGCATCTTTGCGCTGTTCCTTTGTGGTTGTTTTTTTTATTTTGTCTCCAGAGCAAGAGAGTGAAAGTGTTTCCTCTGGCGCCAGCTTCCTCTCTGCGGACCGCTCCATGTCTCTATCTGTCACTGAATGTAATTGGTTCTGTCAGGGCCAATCAATAGTGCCCCGCCAGGCTGGTAGTGCTGCAGACAGCGGGTGTATCACAGTCAACCTCTATAGTGGTTACAGAAATGACACTTTGTGCATAGCTGTTTCTGTAGAGAGAGAAATATGGTGGCGATTTAAAGTGATAAACAAATAAAAAGAAAATCCTCAGCACTCACTGACCCACTGAGTAGGTGAAACACAAGCCACAAGATCAAAGTTCAGCATTTAGAGCTCCGTCTGCACTCAGAGTATTGCATCAGTCAGTAAAAAGCAGCTTAAAGTAATTATTAATATTTTATTGCAGTAACATAGTCTCACGCTGAAAAATGTAAAAAAAAAAAAAAAAAAAAAAAAAAAAAACAGCAGAAAAATACACAACAGCAGCATTTTTTTATTATTTATATTTCTTAAAGTTGATCAGAATGTCAAGGGACTTTTAATTATTAACCCACATCTTTGGTTTTTTTTGTTCTGGGTAGAAATACGTATGATATGATACAGTGATAATTTTCTATCAGCCACAAGCCTGGATATCTGGGCATTTACTCATCTCTCCATGAAGTGATGAAATTGGAGCCAAGGTCCAATTCAGACTTTAAATATATTGGGTGGTAAATATGCAAAGTCAATTGATCTTGAAATGTTTAAAAATCAGAAGCATTTAAAAATGAAAAGGGTGCAAATACTTTTTCCACAGTGCTTTGTAACTTAAATCTGGGTATTAATCAGAAGCAGTGAGCATCCAGAAAGAGAAACTAAATCATGACGGTGCAGTAGATTTGCTGATTGAGTTGTCATTGAGTCGCAGAGCTGTGAACTCATTTCTATGTTTTGTTGTTTTCTGAGAAGCTGTAAATCCTGGAAATGAGACCAATGCACATCCTGCGTCGTCGTGCACCTCCAGAACAGAGTGTTGTCACGTGGATGAAGTGCATCAGGACACCGTAACTGAGTGAGTTTACATGATTTGAGCACCAGGGAGTCTCGTTCTCAGGGAGCATCGGGAGAGACGGCAACCAAAGACTTATTGGAGTTTAAAGGCTTTTGAAGCGGTTTGCAGGGGGCAGATACACAACGTGATGTTACACCGGCTTTGAAGTGTCATCCCAGAGAAAGGAAGCTCAGACAATGAGAGAACGCAGACGGGTGAGGATTACAGAAAAGTGTGTGGGCGTATGTGTGTGAGAGAGTGTTTGTCTCTGTGGATTAGACCGTGCATGTAAAGCAGCTTTGTCAGCTAGAGCTGTTATCAGTGTGCTGAAAGACACTTTACTTTTGTGTTTGAACAACAGGACAGTCCACCAAAAGACTAATTTCTCTCATCCTCACAAAGTGACGCTGTCAACAACAAACACTGAAACACAAATGCACGCCTCATGGATACGCACACGCACGCGTAGACTTCACAGATCTAAACCTAGAGGGATGTGCATATATAAAAATAAATATTTAATTTTTTGCTATACACACTCACACACAAGCACACGCTCACACGCAGCTGTCTGCAGTGTGAGCGAGTAGCACGGAAAATAATCAGGCACTGTGTTAGGCACAAACTGAAAATCAGTGGCGAGTGTTCCCCCTAAACAGAAAGAAAATGCGAAAGAAGAAAACGAAAGAGAGAAAAAGACAGTGGAGCAAAATTGACATTAATTTAAGCAACTGATGAACAAACTTGGAAAAAAAGAACTGAGAAGGAGATGCACATTAACCATGTGTGTTTGTGTATATGTGCCCTTATGTACTGTGACCGTTTCCTGTTATTCAGATGTGCTGAGTGCAGCAGTTAGAGTTTGGGCCTGAGGGATGGAGGGCGCTCCCAGAGCAATTTTAGTAGATGACTGATTACATGGAGCCACTCACCACCTTGTCCACCTGACTGCTGAGCTTACAGTGCAAACATTTTAACTGCTCAGCCAAGTTTATTATACTTACTCAACAATAATGCTTACGCAGTTTTACATAGACACGTCTTTATGGTTGTCAACTTGTCCGGGCAGCGAGACGGACTGAAAATCAGAAGGAAAAAGCTTAAATTTTTCCACCTCCGTTTTCTCTGATGTTCAAATCTGAACTATGAACTGGTAGGAATATCACCACCTGTGGATTTGATAACTTATTTTTCTTCCTTGTTTGTTAATTAACAAGATATGACAGAACTATTATCACACCATTTAAATGTACTGGATGTAATAATGCCCTTGAAAATTCTTGACTGATTTATAGAAAATATGAATGTTAAACTACAAATGAACCATAATTGAACAACACCACAAATTAAAGATCAGATTTAATAATATTTGATAATACTGATTTGTGAAAATTCCTGTATTTTTACAAAATTTTCAGATTGACATGGTGAGGTATCATTTTATTTTTAAATGACATTGATCTAAGAGTAGAGCTGTCATAAAGTGTGATGTGGAGCGGTGAGGCAGACGTTGGAGACCCGGGTAGAATAAATGAAATGATGATTTAATGCTGAAAAAACCAGAGCAGTACAAAACCGAGGCAGCACTGGTGAGCAGAATCCAGGGCTCATACAGGCAGCTCAAGGTACACGAATGGACAAAAGAGGTGCGTAGACACGACGACCAACGCCAAGGACCCGACGAGGAACAAAGGACACCGGTGGGGTTAAATACACTGAGGGTAATCAATTTGAACAAGACACCTGGGAATAATCAAGAGGGAAGACAGGACAACACGGAGAACTCAGAGGACACAAAGTCAAAATACACACAAAGAAAAACACGGAACATGACAAGAGCCATGACATTTAACTGTCATGGAGCCACCTCGTTGCTTTGTTAGGCAAGTGTAGCTGGGTCTTTTCCCCTTCAGTCAAAAGACTTTTATTAAATCGCACAGTGTTTTCATCCAAACCACAACTGGGAATTGTGCTGACAGCGCGTTTGCAGCTGTCTCTATAAAGGGAAGTGCATCTTTTGCAGGTTTGCAGATGTTTAATGTTTGATTGTGACTACTATGAGGCAATACTAAACGGAGACAGAAAGCTGGACAGCCTGAACGTAGACAGAAATCAAGATCGTAAAATCTTGTCGCTTTCTGTGACACGCAGACATGCAGTGAGGTGTGTGAGAGACCCGACTTTCTGACAGTACCTGTCGTAGTAGTCCTCGTGGTAGCTGTCATAGTCCAGATCAAACTCTGACCTGCAGAACAGGGAGAGATAAAGTCAGATCAGAGGGTTGGATAAAATGCTTGCAAAACTTTGATAAGGCACTTTTGTTGCTGCCGTCATTGATTTCAGTTAATGGCTGTAATTTGTTGAGGGGTTAGTGGGTAAATGTGAGAGTGAACACAGTTTTTTTTTTTTTTTTTTTTTTTTTTGCTGCAGCCTCTTCATCTGGAAAAAAAAAACAAAAAAAAAACACTGCACCCATGGTCTCCAGCCAGCTGGAAGAAAACATTGGGTTTTCTTTTTCTGCTGCGGCATCCAGGTGGAAAATCCATAAAAATTGGATCGCACCGCAACCGTATCACCCACTGAACACATCGATGTTTGAGCTTGCTGTGGTGAGCCACGAACCATGAGAGAGACGGGAAGAATGAAAGGCAAATGAATGATGTGACAGTTAACTTATAAATGTTGGTATAGTTGATGCGTACCTTTAAAAAAAAAAAAAAACAGGACTCGAGGAAGAGAGAACAGTGACACTAAGCTCCAGTGAGAGCACATTCTGGTGTGTCAGACCTCATCGTTCCTCCCAAATCCCTGCAATGAGTCTCTATTAATCCCTGCATGTGGCTCACCATCCCTCAGTCTGCTTCTGTCTCACTGACTGTCCTCATCATTATGTCCCTCTTTTTTTTAAACTGAGTTCAGTCTCTGCATTAATCTACAAAACTGTCCTTAAATACATGTTTAATAAAATCATTGTAAAGTTTCAACATGTGGAATATCCGTCTGTCTTTTGCATACAGCGTGACTGACAGCAAAGACAGAGGCGGATGCAGTGAAGACGCCGTAATGGCGCCATTTCTCCACTGGTTTGCCATGAATCCAAAGTCAGCTGAACATCCACAAGATCTAGAAAACATGTCTGACCATGGCTGTGCTGCACTGGAAGAAAAATCTAATAACTGACTCAAAAGATGTTTTTTGATGAGACTGTATGACGAATAAAATGTCAAACAAAACAGCAAAAATGTAAAATGTTTCATTCATTCATGGGCACCGTCAAAAACAGGATAAACACAAAGGAGCAGACAAAAGTCTGACATTTTATACATAGCTTGATTTTGTACAGATTATTATTATTATATAATCTGCATTTTATTACAGATGTTATAGAACTCAGTAGCTTAAAAACAGCATAGTTTTATGGCTACTCACCAGTATCGACCTATTCAAGCAGTTTGTTGACAATTATGAGAAAATACAAATGAAAATGAAAATAGTAGCACATTTTAACTACTGTTGTACTGACATTCAGCTCACATTTTCGTTAGCACATGAAGAGCAATAAACTAAATTTAATGCTGAGTAATGTGCTGCATGTTGTTATTTTTGTATATTTACATATAAATGATAAAGATCCATTTTATATTGCTAATTTTAAATGAGCAGAAATGGATTTTTGAAAACTTCTCTCATATCTTTCCTACTGAATAAACAATCTGTTTATCAATTTAGGGTAATCCTAAATTGTGAGTGACTCCACTCATTGTTCTCAGCCTCTGTCATAAACCGAGGAAGGTAAAATGAGCACTTTATATTATTAAAGTCACAAAAGTGTTCAAAAGAAATGAGAAAACAGCACAGGGAAAACTCTCACAACCTATTTGTGTAATTGTGTGAATCTGAACTCTTGTTTTGGATCGTAATCACATTTTCTCAAACTCTGCTCTCACTGACTCTGCGTTGTCTCATGCCAACTAGTTTGCTGAGCTCAGGGGACAGAAAACCTCCAAATAATTTATAGCAAGAGCTCATTTTCTACAAATGTAATGTGCAATTTCAGTCCAATTTCAAGGCGGCCTTTTTGTTGTCCCATTTCATACAGAAATGATCCCTGCGTTGTTATAGCTCTTCCTGTCAAGCTACATGAAACGTCTTTGTCTTGCATTTGAGGATTCAATATTATGAATGCATTTCTGGCCTTTACAAAAAATCCATGTGGAAGAGGAACTGAGCACAGAGACAAGCTGCAAACCCTCAGCTTCTCAACTGGGCTGACCTTTGTTTTTCTGAGTGGATTCATCTTGAAGAGAAACAGAAAATAACAGTCATTCAACAAAATCCTCACTGAAGGGGAACCGAACTGCTGCTCGGCTTCTGTTCAGTTCTTTTGCTTTGTGGATTTCCATCTTGCTGGAATGTTGCTTGCTGGATGAACTGTCATTCGGTAAATAGTCTCTTTGGAAAGAAAAATAACATCAAATAGTAATAATCATTTTTTTGTGATGTTCGACTTGCAACAGTCTCAGTTTGACTGTCACACTCTAATCAGCAGTTTGCTGGCAGAACTACAAATACAAAATACTTCTTTAGATTAATTCAGTGGTTGTTTCATGTGGGATTAAGCAGGTCATGCGACCTGATCCTCTCACAGCAGCATAGATTAGGTTACCATTGTAATAAATCAATTCATTACTTGTCTCTTTGTAGCAGGCACTCTTGAAAATGCATCTAACCAGGGTGCCAATGTTCCATGTCTACTAAAGGTGTGAAGACAGTATAACAACACAATCATCTTCAAAGCAAGCGATGAGGAAAGAAGATTGAAAGTCAACTACTTCTAGAATAAATGAGATGATTAAAATAACCAATTTTATTTATGAAGAACTTTAAAAGAATCACAGCAGAAACAAAGGGCTGCACATAATTGTGCACCATAAACATATGAAACTAAAACATACAAACATGACTTCAGATGATAAAACATTAAACACAAATAAAACAATTTTTTGCTGATGTTAAAGGAATAAAAAATGGGTTTCAAGACCAGTTTCAAAAGTAGGCAGTGAATAAAGCTGAGGAGTTGCACTAGTGCAGAGTCTATCCCACTAAACTTCCTCCTACCCAACAGCTGCAGGACGTGAATGCGTTGCAAGAGCATACATGCCTTTAAAAACTAACCCAAAAAAAGTAAAATAAGCTCTAAAATTAACAGGCAAACTGGGGTAATGTGTTCAGTTTTATGAGTACTGCTTAAAAGCGTTTTGGACCAGCTGCAGACGAGGAGGACTGACTCACCCCAACATAAAGTCTATAGCAGTAATGAAATAAAATCACTGTTTCAAAGAGTTACTGGAAAAGTTTTTTCCAATTCAATTCAAAAATACATTATTCCTCCAAAGGGGAAATTAAATGGTAGAATCAAATGTTATGTAGCTGTCTGCATTACAGCAAATTTGAACACGCCTCTGACTGCGGACACTTTGCTATTTTAGGAGGAAAGAGGATGCTCAGGGTTATTCATAATTTTCCTGATTTTATTTTCACCATCTTCCAAAGATGCCACAGTAGTAGTAGAACAAAACCATTTGATAAAATTGTAAAAGCAGGACTTTAAAACTGGCCTAAGTTTGAAATCATACAAATTGGTTTGATAGTCCAAACGTGGACTCACTGGGACCACTTGGTCCAAACACCATCACCTCTGTTTTCATTTTATAAAACTTTAAGAACCTCGGGGCCAGTTGGGCTTAAATATCGTAAAGCTTTTGCAGTGAAAGCACCAGCCTTACATAACAGGTAATTGTTTGCTCAGCGGACAGACCAATATTTAGTGTGATAGACTTAACTGTGCATAATATCATAAACAAATATTTAATTCTTCATTGTTTGTAATGATGGCCAGGTATTGTCGCTGAGTTGGAGTAATGACACATTGTCAGAGTTTTCACTTGATTTAGTGGATATAAATCTTCCATAGCCCCTTTAAACAACAATTACATGCAAAGAAAGCAGCCAAGCGCATCGGCCAGCAGAGAGAGAGAGAACAGCAGCAGATGGACAGCGGGGTCACTAAAGGCTAATTAATTTCTTTTCATAATTTCTCAAGTGCCAAAGCAATCCATTAGACGTGCTTGGCAATAAATCATCTCGGCCGCAGCGTGCCTCTGTGTGTGTTTTGTGCACACCAGTAAAACGGCAAGTTGCTTTTGTGAACAGGACATCTCAGAGATTCCTTCCAGCAGCAGAACTCAACGAAAGTAAGAAAACATCAGTATTTTACAGATTCAACGGGGGGAAAAATCCCTGGAAGGTGTTTGAGATGAAGTATTGACATGTTCAAATGGTTTAAAACTTGACAGATGCAATAAAAATGTAGGTGACAGAAAATCAATGACTGGCATTTTTCTTTTTTTCTCTCTTATTGATTTTTTTGGACACGGCGACATCTTTGCTGACAAATAATCATTCATTCTTTTATACTGAGGTTTTGTCCGATTAGAAGATTGTTTGCACTATTTTTGATGGTTTAAGTGATATTTAAAATCAATAGGATATTTAAAAGTCAGAATATTCTTACAAAGAAAGTAATTTCAATAAAAGGAGATTAGCTCTTCAAACTGTGTGTTTGTTTTAAAGACTCAAGCCACAAAGTCAAACTCAAGACTCACAGGCCAAATCTCAAGGCTTTAGAAGGGCACAAAATGAATACATTTTTATTTTCATTATACCACGTTTCATTAGTGTGAAAAGATGCTCAATATCAATAGGGTTAGGGCTACAATTTGTTTTTATTTTTCAAAGAAATTATTCACTTTTCTGTTTGTTAGCATGTCATTAAGTGTCCAAAGTCACTTTATAATAGAAAAGAAGTTGCTTCTCTTTTTGTTTCGCCAAGTTTGAAAAGATCTCACTCCGTCAGAGATTCATATTTTCCGGAGAATAATGTCCAACTCTAAATTTCAGATGAGAAGCAAGCAAACATCTTCATCCCCATGCTCCTCCAGCTCACACTTCGAACCACTGTGTTTCTGCTCAAACTATGTAGTGCAGCCTCCTCTTTCGTGCTTGAAAAAAATACAGAGGACACAGTAAACATTGACCTTGGATTAGAAATAACAAACCAGAAACACTTTCTTACTGAAACCATCAAATCTAATTGGGATTAATGCTTCACTCACAGAGAACAGGACTCTAATGCAAAGTTTAGTTTGAAATCATAGACTCTGCCACTTCTGTCTGAACTGCTGGACTGAAGGTCTATTTGAATTCTTCCTTTATGTAATAAGTCACATAGTAGCTTTGGGAATGTTTAATATTTGCCAAACATAATAAGCCAACAGGATCAAGTTACAGTGTGAGTGATGAAAATGTGTAGAAAAGTCAACTAACAGAGTGATTTTGGTTTCAAGTGAGGAATAGAGTGAATAACAGAAAGAACAGTTAATCTTTATTTGTTATGCAATTGTTGCAATCATTATTATTGATCAAATTCCTGTTGAAACCTGAATTTGCTGTGATTGTTTGAGCCTAACATCATTTATGATCATATACAGATTTTGGTGGCTGTGTTACCTCCTCACCTTAATGTTTAACAAAGCAGATTGCTGCTGATCCGTTGATTTTGGGAGTTTTTGGCGGGATTTTAAAGAATTTTGTCAATCATTCAAATGATCCTCTCCTCTCTGGAAGCCTCCTCTCAGACCAGACAGCTAATGAGCCATTAAGGAAGTTTTGGTGTAAGAAGCTAATAGGTGCAACTGCAAAGTATCAACGAGTTTTGTCACTATAATGATGTTCTTTATATGAACAATTATTTCAGAGATAAAGATAACACTGATTCTTTTGAAAATGAGCCTCTTCGTTTAAGAAGGCAGTTCTAATAGCTGAGCTAAAGATTCATTTGGGATAAATCGTGGAATCCAGGCAGGCAGGCAAACAGTCTCTGCAGAAAGATGGTCAAAATTAAGAAGTGGGTATCACTTCACATTTTACCTTTGTGACAACAAAAGGCTTGTCTGCTTTGTTCTCATCATCAACCCTGACATCAATCCCCAGTATCTGATAAGGTCCAGCGGAGATGAGTTAAAAATGTGTCTCCCATAATGCATCACTACTTGTTTCCTGCTTTCCGAGGCTGTGGTGGATGCTGAATCTAATTACCACAGCTCCTAAAGCACAGTGGTTTACATAATATGGATGAGCACAGTCTCAGTTATATAAAAATGTATGGAAAGCATAATGCAGCACAACAATCAAGAAAGAACACAACCCACACCTACACAGAGAAACTGAAAACTGCATGAGCGGAGAGGAAAATGAGATTATGTCTGAAAAACTATGCAAAGCCATTTTCCCCCTTGGCTTTAAAAGAAATTAGAAGAAAATTGGGAGTGTTGGTGGACTGACAATTAGTGGAGAGATGTAAAGAGAAAGAAAGAAGAGAGACTGTTGGATTTTGACCATGATCAAAATGAGAGCAGAGAGGCTTTGATGAGGGAGGAGAGGAAGATGAAGAGAGAGCTGGTAGCTTGTTTGCCCTCTCAGACTCTCTCTAAGGACAGACTCTGAGCTAATCTCTGTCCACTTCTGCTTTCATTTAATCACTGTCACTATTTGTCTCTCTGCTCCACTCACACTCACAGTATATTTCTCTTAACCTCTCTTGTTTCTTGTAAAAATATATCAGAGTCTCCTTACACAGCAAACTGCCCTTTAAACACACTTACTTGCAATGGAACATAGATTACAGCCATTTGTGCAGCTTTAATATTTCATTTATCTTGATTGTACAGCAATACTGAATCTCTGAAAATGCATGCAGTATATTAAATATTTTTCAATGAGTTTTTTGTACCTTTTAATAAAAATCTGTACTGCTTGCTCTGTTAAAAGTTATAATGACGAGCAAAAATAGCTTTCTATATCTTCCACATGCTTCCATTTTTCAGTGTTTGGTGCATGTTGTGATCTTGTTTGCTGTGTATTTGCAGCACAATATAATTTCCATTGCTATTCAGAGGATAATTTATTATAGTTATATCAGCAAAGATGGATGTAGCCAGTGTCTTAGGAACTGGTGGATTTTAGGTGTTTGAATTGTCCAGTCAAACACAAAACCTAAACTTAGAATAAGTCTTGGATCAAGTTACAGTGTGAGTGATAAAAATGTGTAGAAAAATGTGGAAGAGTATCTGCAGAGGAAGTAGTTCACTGGCTTATACAGTCTGGATCTCAACCAGAGAAAACAACTTTGGGAAGAATTTAAGTAGAAGCTACAAGTCACATTTTCTCATCCAACAACAGCATCTGACCTCACAAGTGCTCTTGTGGGAGAATAGTCAAAAACTCACAAACACAGGTCCAAACAGGTGCAAGGGGTGGTTCAACATCACATTTGACCTTATGGGTTAGCAATGGGATGTCACTCAAGTCCAAGTGTGTGAAGCAAATATTTTGGCAATATTATTTCAACCAAAACATTTGGAATAAACTGAAAAGGCATTGGACTGCCGCTGAAAAGAATCTACAGTGGCAAAAGATTTCTTTGTCATAGGAATGGATTTGTTTACTTTTCTACATAGATGAATAGGTAAATTACTATAAAGAAAGAAATTGCTAAACCTATGATATTGTATAATATAACCACATGTAACATTTATTCTACCAAAAATCTCTTACTTATAGAACTAGAATAAATATATGCACAGAAGTACCGACACAAGGTTTGAGCCAAACAACGTTGTTATTTCCAGGGAAACAACTTAAACATGCGGTGATTACACACTTTGCTGCTTCAATCAATGACACATACTGTAGTAGCCAATCAATAATCTGGTTCTACGTATCTATTACTGCTTGGTCCACTGGCCTGCAGAGTAATGGCAAGCCAAGGAGCTCATAATTTAATTCCCAACAGGCATCAAGGTTAAATTACAACCTTGGAAAAATTTATTCACTCTGAGAAATGGCAGCAGGTTGGTAAAGGCGGTGTGTCAGACTGCACTCAGTCGTCCTCTCTTTACTAAACAGCTGACAGTCCTTCGGGTCTGATTGCAGAGTCACAATCATAAAGAGGCACATTAGATTAGTTCATTGATAGAGAGGAGCTGCAGAGTGCTGCAGCAGCAGGAAGGCACTGAGCAGACCCCAGAAGGATGGCAAAGGCGGCGCATAAAAGACAGAACATTGGCGACAACAGAGAGGATGTAGGGTTTTTTTTCCCTGACATCTCCTATCACATCTATGCAGATGACATCCAGCTGTATGCATCTTTTAAACCGCACCAGCTGGATAGGCTTTCCACCCTCGTCCGATGTTTATCTCGGATCAGTGACTCGCTCTCCAGCAATTTTCTGGTTTTAAGTTTCACCAAGGTACAGACCTTACAGCTCCTGGTCACCACTTAGTATAATCAATCAGATTGTTACTTCTTTTAGCTGGTAATTAAGTCTCATATAAAAAATGCAGCAGTTGCAGTCTACGCGATCTCTTCCTCTCTACTAGATTCAAATCAGACGATAGGGAGCGGCTCTTTGTTTATGGTGTTAAAACTGTCTCTCTTAGAATAGCCTAATTTTCCTGCAGTCAGTCGTAAATGAGCAGAATAACAGATTCTTCTGCATGACTTAGGACCATCTGCACAAAACTCAATATGTAACAAAATGAGCAAGCGGTGCATCTTTTTTATGATTTCTCCACTTTGAAAACAGATCTTTAATTAAAGCCTGTCTCTGTACATGTTGTATTTCTGTTTGAGACGGCCATTATCATGCACCAACCAAGAAACCGTGAATTTACTGGTTCATCAAAAGCAGTGGATATGAAGAGGAAAAGTAATTGAAATTTCACAGATCACCATTTAACAGCATTACACCATGAGATGATAAGTTACAGTCAGCGTGGCTCAGTCTGCACCCTTGGAGAGTGTGAGGTGCCCAGACAGGGACCCTGTTAGAAAACAGGGTCCCTGTCACAACGCAGCTAAGCTGCCAAGTTAAAAGGTTACTGGAGGCAGCCGGGAATAAATAATCCTTCCAGTCTTTAAAGTTCTTGCAAGTCCCTGTGTCATTGTCATGTCCTGAATAACTCTATTGTCCTGAAATTAGTGAAGTATTAAAAGCTAAAAGTAATTTTGGCTCAGCTGCGTGAAGGGCAAAGCAGCACAGTTATACTAATTCAGTCATTTTCTTTCACCTTAACATAAAGTAAAATAGAAAAGGAGGAGTAGCCACGAACAAATTGTGATTTTGTCTTGAATAAAATTGGGTAATTAGAAGAGAAGGTGAGTGTTTAGGGACATTCAGTACAAACAACATGCTGCCATTCAGAGATGTTCTCAGGAGAACCATTCTTGGTTTTCAGCTTTGATCGACAGGCCTGACATTTGTTGTGTCAACTTCCGACTGGAGTCTGCAGTCCTCACTGGACAAAACTTTAACCTCAGCTAACATCAAGCCCTGCTCTGACAATATGGTCTGTGTATCTTAGTCATTCCTGTTAAGACGGAGAGAGTCAAATATCTGTCGAAGGAAGACAAGTGTCCAAGTCTTAGACTTCTGAAAAGTAAACCATCCAGTTAAAATAAGCTAAATGCATAATGGAGTGATGAAAGACTAATGAAGCATAACAAAATGAAGAAGCTGCATAAAATTGTTCAGGGCATACACTTTACCTTTTATAGATAATTACTGGGACTCCATTTTAATAAAATTGCTGTGGGTGGTTTATGTTTCGGTGTGAAGGGATAAAAACACAGAGATGTAAAAAGTTAGAGATCTTTTTTTTTTCTTTTAGGAAAGTGAGATCGTTCGACACAGCGGTTTTTCATCCGTTGCTTTAGTATGACCTGCTGCAAATTTGCAGGATTATAAATCAATGGGTAGTTCCAAATGATGACACAATTGATTACACACACCTTTTAAAATTGATTAACTGCTTGTATTTCCCAAGTTTATTTATCTTTTCAGGCGATCCATCGCCCAACACCTTTGTTCTTTTATACATCAACAATATTTTATAAATTTTTATTAGAAGGTTAATTATTTCACTCCTTGACAGCATATTGGAATTGCAGTACAATCTCAGTTCAATCCAAATTTAAACTGAGATTTTTATGCATGCAGTACACTCCTCTTGGCTTTTTCTGTTAGAAAATGATTGCTATGTTGTCCTCAAAAAGACTGAAGGGGAATTTGAAGGGTGAGTGGTAGAAAGTAGATAATATAATGAGTCATTTTGAGCAGTGAGACGACTTTATATGTCTTTAGAACATTTTCTGGTAGAAATATTGAGCTATTTTCAGTGGTCTCCTGGCTGGAGTTTGAACCAAAAGGATATTTTAATGTTAAAAGACAAACATTAACTGCCCACAAAAAAATTACTGATTTAAAATAAGACTACAGAACATATGTTTCTCTAATCCTTGCTAAAGAAGATAAGCAATGATGCTAAAAATAATTCATGCAGTAAATTCATAAGGGAGGAAGAGAGCAAGCTCCCTGTTTTGAACTGCCTGATTCACGTTGACGATACATCTCACCAGTGAAGTCTACAGAAAACAGTTGAGCCAGTACTTTTTTCTTAAATCTTACCACCTATGGGAACATAAACTGTCCGTCATTTTAGCTCTACAGAAATGAGCCAAACCTGTCTGCCACAAGGAACATAATCACATCAATAGAGCCCTTCACACCCGTGAATATCCTATAATAAGCCATCCAGGATTTCAAGAAATGCTAGACAGAGTCCACTAAAAGATAAAAGAACATTTTTTGTTATTTTGTTAGAGTACCCAAGAATCTAAAAAAGATACTTACTGAACATAATCTTGCAATGAATCTTAAACCTAATAGCACTCTGAGACAGAAACTGGTTTATACCAAGGATAAAACACCCAAACTCAAGCTCAGTACTATTTATGCAGACTAGTGCAGCGAGGATTGTTTAGAATTTTACATTGGAGAAACCAAATAGCAGCTACGCAAATGAATGGTCCAATGCAGGAGAGCAAATTAATCGGATCAGGAATCAGTCGTTCTTTTACATATCCACCGTTCATTGGAGGACCGCAGCACGCACGTTTTGGACAGGGAAGACAGATGACTAAGTGAGGTAATCACCTGTCATAAAAGTCGATAATATATTGAATCATTTTTAATAGTTAAAGACAAAAACCTTCACTAAACGGAAGAGGTCTCAGATTTCATCTTTCTAACACCTACTCTGCAGCTCTGACTCGTCTCCATAGGATATTTTTTTGCTATTTACACCTTGGGACATGTGACCATCATCTAAAAAAAAACAACCCAGGGTTTTATCTAATAACACCACATTTTTTTCTTTTATTCTTGTAATACGCCTTCAGAACTGCAGTTTAACAATCCACTCGTGTTTAATAGTACTGCTGCACTGGTGTAGACTTTATTAGTAGGTAAAAAATGTGCGTTTTGGATCAATTTTTCCCATTTTTCTCTCTGATTTGGATGCAATGACTATGTTGCTTAGAACCTGGTCTCAGTACAATATTCACCCTGTCAGAAACACAGCAACCCCAGAACCACAGTGTAATTGTTAATGCAAAATACTGATACCTTTTTTCTGCTCCCAACACATGAACTGGAAGTACTGATCACTTGTTTTACATACCCCACACCTTAACAGGCACGTTTTTTTTTTTAAAGTGAGGTAATCACTATTATTAAACTCAGCTATCACTGTTTTCATTTTTGTTTTGACAAATGCATCAGCAGTTATTCTGCTGTAATAGCATTGTTAACTAGAAGGAATGATGGAGCCCCCTTGCACCCAGTGACTCAATTTTTATATACTCAGATGCTCATTTTACCTCCCCCTCCCTCTCCCTGCTAACCCCCATTACCTCTCTGTGCTGACAGACAACTTTTGCAGTTCAAGCCACAGAAAAGTCTCTACTGCTGCCTCCCAAATGCTGACATACTCAAACACACCGCTGCCCTCCCCTTCCTTTGCCCTCCCTGAGTCGCTCACTGCTTTTTATTGCCTCTCTCTGGCCCTCGTTCTATCTTTGTGTCGCTCAGCAGCTTGCTGTGCCGTTAAAATGACCTCTGTTGGTTTGTCGTGTGTTTCGGTCCCTGGTTGCGCTCTGTAAAGTCACTTTCAGCATCATTCTGGTGACCTGGTCAGTCATCGAAAGAGAGAGACAAAACTGCAGGGTTCACATTCCCTCAGGAGCAAAATGAACGCACTTAGCATGAGACAGTAATGAAAGCAGTTTTTAGTTTTCAGTTTTAGCGATTACCCACTTAGAAATCTGTGAAATGCACATTTTCCTATGTGCAGAAATGTGGCTTATTTTTATTTTTACTTTGTGATGGTAAAGTGGAGTGGCACGAATATGATACAGGCGACCCATGTATCATATTCCTCCTTTCTCTACGCAGCCGTCACAGGTTCGAATTCGGCTGCGTGTCTTCCCTCTCTCTTAAACCCACTTTCCTGTCAATTTACTGTCAAATAAAGACAAGTAGAAAAATCCTTTAGGATAAAAAAAATCTGTTAAAGGCCATTTCACTTTCCAGTGCCTGCTCAGTATGAAGAATTGCTTCAAAATCAAAGAATAGATGCAATCAGGTGGGTTTCCTTAGACTTTTTTTCTTCTACCAGTTGCATCAAATTTGGCTGCACTGTCTTATAGCTGGGATTGAATTAGATTGTATTTAATAGAATTTCAATCTGACTGTAAAATCAGTTTAAATGTTTCTGTGTATTAATTGGATTTGTTTGTTTTTTTTTGAAAGACCCTAGGAAACTGCTATAAAATATCACCAACCAGATTTGTTGCCTGGGAAAAAAATGGTTTAAAAAAGAAGAAAAGGTTTGAAATTTCTTTGCTCCATGTTGTAAACTACAGTAGCTTGACTCAATTTTTCTAAGTTTGAGACTCCACTGAAAGTCACTTTGGGACAGCTGTTTATAAGTGTTGTTATTTTTACTGAGCCTGAAGTGGCAAGTTGCTCCCCTAAGCTGACTGAGTGTCTAAATGCAGGCTGGTATTGATCGTCCTTCCTCGGGCCTTTCACAGAGCCGCGCTGAGGACACATTAAATGCGCTATAAGTCATTAAGAGCTCCGGGCCTTGAATTTCACCCGTCTGGCTTAAAAATATATCGACACATTATGCTCCGACAAAGTTTGTATTTTTCCAGGCGCCCTGTAGGTGTGTAAGAGCACCGGCATCTCTGCGCACCTCGCCCTCTCCTTACTGTGCTGAACACTAGGGAGCATGTGTCAGCGCACGGCCGGGTTGGGAACACGCAGAGACACTGAGTCTGTGTGTGTGTATAGGGAACAGGATCGTCCTCTTTCTGCCCCGGGGGCTCAGAGCCCATTTCCTGTTGTGCGGTGTGATAAGTTTCCCTGTCAGATCCTCACAGCACCACTATATTTCTGATAAGCTCCACTGCTAGTTTTCCCGACCTCTGGCACAGAGATCAATTTGAGATTGATTCCGAATGCCCTGCTGGGCCGAGCTGGAAGATCAATTTGAGATGGATTGTTCACGCCAGGGGGGCAATGACACGCAGTGCAGTGCTCACTAGCTTTCTCTCCCTCGCTTTCTTCACCCCTCACGCTCAGTGGCTGCTGTTATTTCTATTCCATCTGCATTTTCTCCCCTCTTTGCTGCTCTTTCGTTCAATTGTTTCACACTTGTCCTTCGATCGTCCTTTGCGTTGCACCCTGCTTGTCACTCACCTTTCCACATTAATCCTCATTTATGCCTTCTGTACTCTGTTTTCCACCTGCTTCCCTCACTTTTGTCCTGGCAGCTGAGTGTAAGGAGTAAGGATGGTGATGACTTCATTAGCAGACGGACAAACCTGCACAGATAAGTCTGCACATGGCTGGCTGATGCTTTGAGCTGCAGCAGTGGTTGGGATGGAAGATGTTGGAAAACTTTTAATGAGAGTTTTTCCCACTATGTCACATAAACTTCAGTGCAACCTACAAGATTTAAAACTAATCTAGTAAAAAAAAAGTTGATCTGTGAATAATTTAATCTCAGTATAAGTCTAACATTTCTGTGAAGATTTCATTTGTTAACTAGAGAACAAACAGCAGCACCAAAAAGACCAAAAAACACATCCAGGCAGGTTACAGGAAAAGTTGTGAACAGTTCAAAGAAGACTTGGATTAAAAAGCTTTAAACGTCACATGGGGCATTGTCCTATCCATCATTTGGAAACTAAAGGATTATCCCACAACTGAAAACCTGCCAAAAAAACTGCTGTCCACATAAACTGAGGGGCCTGGCAAGAAGAAAATTATTCAGGGAAGCAGCCAAAAGGCCCTTGGAATCTCTGGAGGAGCTGTAAAGCTCCACTGGAAGGAAGAGTTAATGGGACATTTTGTTCTCCATAAAGGGTAAAAAGAAAGGCATAAGAAGTCACGTTCCCATAAATAAAGTCACCTAAACATGCAGGAAAGGGATAAAAATTCAACACCGTGTGTCATCTCGAGCAAATCATCCCCACAGTGCACCATGGTGATGGCAGCGTCATGCTGTGGGGATGCTTTCTTCCACAAAAATAAGGAAGATGGTCAGAGCTGTTCGGGAACAGATAGAGCTAAACACACTGAAGTGTGGGAGAAAACCTTAAGAGTTTCCAAAAAATATGTAACTGCAGTCGTTCACCTTCATACACATGCAACCAGAACAACAGAATTTAAATCAAAGCATATTCATGCAATAGAATAGCAATGAAAGCCCAGATCTTGAGAATCTGTGGTAAAACCTGAAAACTGTGGTTCCAGTTTATCCATCTTGACTGAACTTGCAGCTCTAAAGCGTGGTTTTACACAATATTCACTCAGTGGGCTGATTATAAATGTAAGCCAAATTCTTACATTTTTATGTTTAAAATCTTTTTTTAAAAAAACGTGTGACCTTTTACTTTCATTTCACAATAATGTGCCACATTATGATAGTATGGGAAAAGATGGGAGTTTGTCGTCGTAGTGTAATAAAGTATCTCATAATTTTCAGTTTTTGTTCTGCAATTTATCTCCCTGTAACATTCTGTCTGCAGCCAGGATGTTCTGCCCACCGTCTCCTCCTCTCTCTTGTTTCCCACCGTCTCAGAGGCTTTGTCGGTGGCCCTGAAACTATCTGATGCACTTTCCTTCCTCCTCTGCGGGGATTGACCTTTTCCCCAGCAGTACATCCACCTCAGTCTGCACTGACCTTTACCTACAGTACGGCTCCAGTCACCTCTTAGGAATGGACTGCAAACAGCACATTGTCTGTGTATCCATGCAGAGAGAAAGCTGTCAGGGGACAGAGAGGGAGGCTGGACAGCAAAGTGAAAATGGCAGTTAGGCTGTAAAATTGATGTTAAAGTGGAAAGGGGAGGGAACAGCAGGCTTTGGTGCATAGTTAGTGGGCTGTTTTTGGCCACAGCGTAAGTGAAAGCTGCCACCACGGTGGCACGCTTGCCAGTGACGGTCTGTCACCCAGACTGCCAGTTAGTCATGCAGCAATACACACATAATAAGAGTGACATGAGAGCAGAAGCTTAAGAGATGAAAATGCTGGACTCTTGATTGATTTGGCATTATCCAGGATGGATAGATGGTTTGGAGAGGCTATCTAAATCAAATCAATCAAACAGTTCTTACTGTAAAGAGGCCAGAGGTCTTGTGCCACTTTTGAAAAATTTTCCACCACAAACCTCCCAAATGAATAATGCATTCATATGTTTCTGCCGTCATTTTGTCAGATTAATTGTTTGATCACTGCATCTGAGTGCTTCCTTTTGCTTTCCTAGATTACACAAGTTTGTAACAGATAGGTACAACCCAGCATTATCTGATTATAGATTACCAAACAGAGAGAATATCAGAGTAGCCAACGAGAAGATCAGTCAACATTCTGCTGCAGGAGTAATAAACAGAGCAGAATACCACGAATCAAAGGAAGTCACCTTCCTCTACTGATCTGCCAAACAGTAAGCTTTGTGTAAAGTCTAGCATGGAAACTGAAGGGTAAATCATTCATTTTGTCCAAGAGCTAATTAGTGAGACTGTAGCTGTTAAATGTGAAAGACAGACGACATCTGTGTAAGGCGTGTACTTGAGAACAAGGACAAGAGGAGAACTTTCAAAGGAAGCGTCATAAAGCCGGAATATATATAATGTCATTGATACAGTGGATCTACCATCCAAACAGTAAAACATGTTTGACAAATATGATTTTAAACTACATCGTTACTCATTTTCAAGAAGCTCATAAAAAATGAAATGTGTCCTAATGAGAGAAAGCACATTGTAACAATCCTCCAAGCATTACTAGGATGAATAAGGTAAAGCAATGGTAATAAAAACGATAGGCTGTCTGCTGACACTTTGAAGATATTTTAAACAGAACATCAAGAGAACACAACTCTTAGAACAATAGTTGAGAAATTTCTTGAACAATCCAAGTGTCCCATTATGATAGGAAATGGGTTTGCTGCTGATGGTGGAATATAAAATTGGCACTTAAGTCAAAACTTGAGTATGTGTTGATGATATCCATGTTGTTCAGAGATTTTAGCAGCTGATAGAACTTCTCACTGAATTAGCTTCTCGTTTAGAAACCCAAAAGAGGCTTTATGTCTAAATGTTGCTGCAGGGATGAAATGTTAAAATAAAGACATTAACATTTAAAATAAATGCTTGCAATAGTTGGAGAAGAGATCAAGGTACAATCTTATCTGTTGTTTTGCAGCTGTATTTGCTTTTTGTTTTCCTCTGCACAAAATTGACCACCAGCTTTCAACGGGAGGTATTTTTATGTCTTCTCTGAATGAAGCAAATAACTCTAGTCTTTGAGAAAATATTTTTACCAACATTATGGTAGGGTTTATTACTACAAAACTAAGGTCACAATGTTATAATGGCAAAATGATACAATTCAGAATAATTTGGCTTTTAAGTGAAACTGCACTTACCGTTAGTGTCTAGTGCTGTTATATGGTTTTACATTTGAGCTGCAATGTAGGCCTGTCTGTGTCAAATCTGAGTGGAGTTATTGTCAGTCACAACATTTCTATTCATCCTGAAAGCACTAATATATCTGTCTCTTAGATAAAGAACTCTCTGTATAACAGATTTTTTTTCTTTTAGTCACTGTGCAAGCGTAAGAAAACATCAAAGTTATTCTCAAAGTGAAATTTAATGGGAAGACGTCAATCACTGTAAAGACATAAAGCTGTAATGTTTTCCCTTTTGTTTTTCATTTGTACAAAACACACCTAAGCTATTTGTGAAAGACATTTTGTCAATCATAACAGGATACCAGCTTTTGCGTTCTGCAAGGAAAAGAAGGTCATGAAGTTTATTATGTCTCCATTCAGGGAGGCAACAGAATTCCAAATAAATCCATCTCCTTGACATTCCTGATCATAAATTATGAACAACCTGATCAATGTTACCACTGAAAGAATTCACACTATTGGCAACACATTTCTTTCTTTCAACTTCTACCAGTTGTCTGGGTTTTTTTGTAATTCAAGAATTTAATAAATTTTATTATAATTACAAAACTGATAATGTTATCAATGATCATCATTGGTAGGTTCAGATTTATTTAAAAAATTATGAAACAGATTCACAATATCAAGTCACATCTTTGTAATTTACATTTCCTAAGCAGTAGATAGAACTGAAAACTTATATATTCCTGTCCGGATACAATGTCTGTCAGCTGCTACTCAAATGTTAACGTAATATCTAAATCTTAAAAAAAAAAATTGAAATAAAATGATTAAACATGTTGATGTGCTAATAAGATGTTGCATGATAAATTTCTGAACTGAACTGTTTGATAGTAGGAGTCAGAAATTCATGGACTGAGTAGAAGGAGTTTGATCATAAAAGCCAATGAACTTCGGCTTTGCCCCCTACTTTCCCACAGCAGGTGGCGCATTTACAGATGTCAGCCAACGGCGCTGCAGGCTGGATACACATATACAATCTGTCAGACCAAATGTCAAATATTGCACAGAAAAAGAGATAAATAAACAACAACTTTGTATGAGAAGTTTCTCATTGCATCTTTCTGGTGTACAATGTTTGTTTTTCATAGTGAAGAACATGGATGAAATTTAGGAACTTGGTAACATCAGAAGAATAAAGTAAGAACAGGACGATATTTTAACCTGAACAGGGCAAAACCTCTTACAGACAAGTAGGACAAGGTTGAAGCTTTAATGGGGACAATGTTAACAGCGACGGAGGTTTTATTCATCTTATATTATCGGTTACTTGACCCTGACTCATAATTTCCTGGATGAAAAAAAACTGTAACGTCTTGGTTGTGAGAAATGTCAGTAGATTAACCTTTTCTTAGATGTATTCCTGTGAATAATAACAAAACTTGAAATAAACACAAAATTCAATTGAACCACTGTTCTCTTATCATCCTTCTTAAATGTATAAGAAAAAGTATCAGGTTGCTGCATTAATTCCATCCTATTTCCAGCACTTTGATGACTGTCCCTTCTCATAATTAATGATAATGACTGATTATGGCAAATTAAGAGGTGGAAATGCACATACACTCTGCTTGATGGTCACACACTGTCATCCGTGTGTGAATCCTTCCTTTCCCTTTGCACAGAGGTAAAATGAAGCAGATAATGCAATTAGTGATGAGGTAACTTCGTCATACACAGATTAAAGCTATGACCAAACAAACGTGAAGTTGCCTATGTTATTTCTTCAATCAAAATGCTTGCTTTGTTTGAGCAGATATGCTTAAGGTAAAAATACCAGGCTAAAAATTATGATCCTGTTTGTTTGGTTAGAAAGGAAAATCAACATCTTTACCTACACAATGGCCTTATCAAACTTCAAAGAACCTCTTCCTCAGGATGACACATTGTAAAATGCTTCTACATAATAATTTAAATATCAGTGGGTTGTGTTAATACTTTAGTTCTCACTGGAGCACAAGTTTACTGCATTAAGACAACATTAGCATTTTACCCTCTAAGTATTTGGCATAAGCAAGTGCTGGGTTGATTCAACAAATTGGACATAATATAAAAAAATTAGCAAACGTGTGTTGTTAAATTCCAACTAGACATTGTAAGATTATTGTCTTCATTTTTCAATATTATTTTCTCGTGCACTATTAGCAGTATTGTCTTGCTTGGATGACACATAAGTTTATGGGTTTGAGTCATTGCTTCACTACAGGTAATAAATTTATGGTTATTACAATATTAATGTATATCATATCATCTCTCCAGAAAACGTAGGCCTCTCTAAATTACTGATAGGAGTGAAAATGCATAAAAACTGTTGTAATTTGAGTTTCCAGTTGTGTTTTGTGTTTCCATGTTGCCCTGTGATAGAATGGCAACCTGCTCAAGATGCACCCCAGTCCTGTCTCAATGATTGCTGGAGATGTGCTTAGCCACCTCACTGACTCTGCAAGGATTACTCATGTAAAAATGGTTCGATGGAAAATTCATTTTTAGAGACGGAACAAATCTTGAGACACTTAAAAAAAGAAGAAATCACAATATTTCCTGTTGAAGTGATTGCTATCTTGTGAGCAGTAGCTAGCTGTGGTCTGTATGGCTTTGCCTGATTAAGTGATAATAAAAGATGCCCAAATACATTAAAATCATTTGTCTGGCAGCATTTTGGGTTTCCAGTAGGAACTATGAATGGCAACAGTGTAAGAAGCAAGACACAAACAATGTTAGTTGTTCAGTCGCTGAAAGAGGCAGAAAACGTCACTATGACAACCAGTGAACGGATGTCTAAGGGTACATTGAGCTACTGAACAATAACAATAAACTTTATCAAAAGCCACTGGGAAATACATTTGTACTGGAGACCAGTTGAAGCACTGTCCAAAGGTCTGTAAAGATAAAAATAAATCAGCAAAAGGCATATAAGTTTCTTGTGTTAGTACAAAATAAATGCCTTTAAAGGATTTGAGTTTTCTTATGAATAACATCAAAACCTCATCTCGTCCCGGTATCACGTGTCATCTTGCCTTGTGAGTCTCAGGTATTGTTACACCCCTATCAAATAATAGTTGCTTGGTTATCAAGGTATTTTTGATAGTGTGGGCTGCACAGTGGGGCAGGAGGTAGCACTGTTGCTTTGCAGCAAGAAGGTCCTGGGTTTGATTCCCGGTCCAGGGTCTTTCTGCATGGAAGTTTGCATGTTCTCCCTGTGCATGCGTGGGTTCTTTCTGGGAACTCTGGCTTCCTCCCACAATCCAAAAACATAACTTAGGTTAATTGGTTTCTCTAAATTCTCCATAGGTGTTATTGTGTGTGCACGGTTGTTTGTCCTGACTGTCTGTGTTGCCCTGCGATGGACTGGCGACCCGTCCAGGGTGTACCCCGCCTCTCGCCCCTTGACAGCTGGAGATAGGCACCAGCACCCATCCTGACCCTAGTGACATAAGAGTGCAAGAAAATGGATGGATGATTGTTAGCTTTAATGTCAGATACTTAGCGCTTTAACGCATTTCTTGGGTTGAAAATCTTACCCGGCATGCCACGTCAAATCTGTAACTCAGCCCTGCAGGGCCAAATGAACCCAGACCAGGATTTTCTTTTACCCACTACATTAGGTAAAGGAGTAAAGAGTAAAAGAAAAACAAATCCCTGAGTCCCAGTTTATGGGTTAGCTATTAGCGTAAACATCCTTTTGTGTGGCACCTGAGCCTCTTTATGAAGGCCACACAGAGCAGTGGGCTCTTATAGTTGTTCACCAGAGCATAAAGGGGCCACAACGCAGTAGCATCTGTGTCTGGGTGGAGAAATGCTTGCCACTCTCTCAACACAGCTGGGGATTACTGAGTTAAAGGACACCTGTGTCTGTCGGAAAGTAATAATAAATGATAACACCCATGTGTTGTCATGGCCGCTCTACAGGAGACAGCCTGAGGGGAGACATGTGAGGGTAAAAAAGATGAAGGCAACGGAAAGAAGGCATGTACCCTTCCTCCATGGATGGCTGCCACCATCAAATATGACATAATTTGTTCATACATAATATGAAAAGACTTTACTGGGTTGGACATCTGAGTTTGAAAATGTAATCATGCAAAGACTAATCAAACTCTCCAGTAATTGAATCAGTTCAGAAATGTTGTAAACCTGCATGGAGTCAGCGAGCAGATAACAGAACTTTAGTGTCTTACAGAGTTTTTTTTTTTGGTTTTCTGAATTATCTGGGCCACAGGCAGAAGTGTTTGTTGGCCGACTCTGTGAGGATGGAGAGAGGCGGGAGCAGACGGGGCTCTATGCTGCCAGCCTCACGGTTGGGGGTGGGGGGTTGGAGTCTGGACAGAGAAATTTTTGGTAGCTGTCTCCACATGATTTACATTTGTGACTGTGGCTGTGTTGTAGTTTCTGGCTCTGGAAAATTGATCATGTACACTAAATTGGAATACGACACCTTTGACTTATCTATTTATTCAGAATTGAAATCGCATTTTGAGTTTGGTGATGGAGACTGACTTCTTTTGTACAATAAAGTCATATTTTTGCATATTTATGTGACTAGAGGGAATATGATAGGATACTGGATTTGCATTTTTTGTGTATGTTTGCCAAATACAGAAGAGACAGCTATAAACCTTTGCAAAGACTATAAAAGGATAAAGAGGAGCAGGACTCAATGATTTGCATCAGCTTCACATATTTCAATAAAAAATGTATATTGCAATTCAGTAGAAACTGAACAAATATGAAAGTTTCTTCACTCTTTCAAAAACAAGCACAAAAAAGTTTGTTTATAGCTCTAAATCAAACCCCAAAAAACATTAAATAAGAGCAATCTATCCTGCGCTGCATTTTATGGTGTTCACAAAGCAATCTTATTTAACACCATGCATTCCATGGTGTTCACAAATAATGTTAAAATGTGGTGCTGAAAGCAAAAAAGCAATGACAAGAGGAAGTGAGTTACCATAAAGTGGATTTAAGGATTCTTTCAGAAAGTCATCAAAAGAAGAACAACATTTTGAAGGAAAGAGGCATAGAGCAAAATTTTCACAAAATTCCAGTCTAACAGTTCACAAATCTGAGGTGAAAACAATTTTTTTCTCATTCAAGTTTTCCTTTGGATAATTTCACAGAGGACTATTGATAGCAACAGAGTAAATATGATACTGAGATGTGTGTAAGTATTTACTACGTTAAATGTTAACATCACACTCGCAGGGTGAAGGTGTGAATGTGAAAAGCCTCACAGACCTGCTGGTGCTGTTTTAGACTGTTTGTTTTCCATTTGTTATCGGACTTGACAGGCTCCTTTTATCATCCCCATAAAATATCACATGGGCGATATCAAGCTGTATCAGTGGTGAGACCTCAGGTGTTTTTCTTTGTGAGCATGAATGTGTGTGGTTCTGTATGACTAACCTCATTAATGCAATGATGCATGCTGCTAAAAAACAACATGGGGCACAGTGCGAATAATGTTTGAGGTTAAGGTCAGAGAGAGACGAGGAGAAAGAGAGAGCTGGATTAAAGATATTCTGCACACGGAGGGGGGTAACCCGGGGACACAATATATTATATATGAATCCTAACACAGCAAAGTAATATGTCCAGTGTCAGTGTGTTATGTCAGGGAGATAAACCTGGTGGATAACCTAGATTGTAACTGACTTGAACAGAAAGAGAAGCATCATTTTTATAATATTTATTGTGGATTTTTCCTGGCTTCCCTTCCAATTCCATAACAATTGTATTATTTTATTGATTTAAAAACAAATCCCTAAAGAATCTGGCCTGGGCTAAATTTGTCGTATCTTGTCACCATCCACACACAGGTCACAGCATTCTGATTAGGCCACTGCTTTGGCTTCAATGCTGGTACATTCAGCTAGAAGCAGAATGTTGATCAGGCTTTTGCCTCATCAGTTTACCTTAAAAGCAGCCAAGTGGCTAATTAAAAGCAGCTAAGCAGCTATTAATTAAATCATAATTAATTTCACTCAATTATGAGCTACTTGAGTTTTGGGCCGTATGCCAGCTGTTCTTTTCATATGAGAACAACATTGGACTTTTTCACCTTCATTCATTATGTCATGTGTGGCAGAAAGCTAACCTCACACATCTCCCTGAACAAGCCATTCCCACTGCAAAACATGATGGTGGCATCATCAATGTGTGGTGATCCTTTTCTGCAGTGGGGACACAAAAGCTGATCAGAGTTGATGTGAAGATGGATGAAAATAAATGCGGGTCAGTCCTGGTAGAACCGTTGCTAGAGGCTGCAGAAGGCTTGAAAATTCCTCTTCACAAACTGTCTGTGATTAATGTAACGGTACTTTAACTATTTCGCAAGGATGAATGGACACTGGGGTCGGGCGATATGGACTTCAAGTTTTAGCACAATATTTTGTGGTACTACTGTGATACTGATCAAAGTGGCGACAACTTTAGGTATGACTGTGATCCACCTCCACAAACACAATTATTGCTCTTGAACAGAAGTATTAACATGCCTCTTTAGGACACCAGTGATATAACAAAGTGTGATTTGTATCACTTGCACATAATCACTGCAGTTCATCATATTTTCCAAATTTATCACAATATTACATATTTTAGAAACTTAACACACAATAACTAATAAATTATGACAATTGCCCATCCCACATGTACTTTAGGTGTTAATTTTTTCACATTTTTATTACAAAATTTCTAAAACAAAAACATACATGCCAAGATAGGAAGCAGTACAACGGCAGCTAAAGAAAAACAAAAACAGTGCTGCAGTGTCTCCCCAGACAACTGTAGCTTGTTCTTTCATTGACTTCCTTTACCCTTTTCTGGAAGTAATTAACCTTTTTAGCACACAGTCAAAGTTCAATGACTTCAGGATCAGGGTTTGTTTGTGTGCCAGACAAACAAACAAAACAGACCATAAGAAAAAACTCAGTTGTTTCGGCTTCTTGAGCAAAAATACCTCAAACTGGGTCTTTAATAATCTCACATTGGGAAGCACTTTCCAAAATTTGGAAGGCAAGAATGGTTTACGTTGCAAAAAAGAAAAACAGAACGGTCAATGTGGCTTATTTAGGGGCTTTTAAGAACTCAAATAATATGAGAAATAAAAAAACAGCATATGGACTTCCAGAAAACACACCTGATAAAAAACACAAATGAGGCCAGTAGCAGAACACAAGTCAATAAATGAGAATCTACTGATGCTGCAGACACTGAAACCAGTAGTATCTTTACGTTTTGTTCTTGTTAGAATGTGTAAACAAACTCAACAAGCCAATGCAAAGTCATCTCTCTCCTATGCCCTACCCTCTCCTTCGAAGCACAGAGCCTGTCTAGCTCCACAGTGCTGCATTGACCTGCCGGCAATAGACAGCAATCAGCTCCAATCACACGTGTGCGCTGCATCAACAAATAAATTAAAACACTGACTGATGGAAACCGCACCTCTGGCAGAAATCAATAGCCACTTAAACACACAGCAGGTATGAAGCTAATAACGAATAATGCTGCATTTATTGGAAAGCTGAGATGCAGCAGAGTTGCAGATAAAGGGCTGCAGCAAATAACACAACACATCATTATCTTCGAGAGTGTGAGGGAATTAGAGTGTCTGTACGGGTCTGTGTGTGTGAATAGGTGGTTCATACTCACCCATAAGTGGTGTTGCTGGCCCTCTTACTAGCTGCCCTGGAGCGACTCGACTTCAACTCTCCACTCATGCTCATGTCTGCATGAAAGAGCAACCAATTAACTTTATGCTGATGGAGTCAAGAGCAACAAAGCTAATAAGCAAAGTGGACAAAACAAACAACAGGAGGAATGCTCAGATTAACTAGAAAGAATTCATTCTGCATAAAGTTGGTTTTATCTGCACAGGAAAAAACTTGTTTCATTGTACCTGTAGTCTCAATTTGGCATTGATTGGTTTCTGGTGTCTCTTTCTTTCCTTTTTATTTCTTATTTTTTGCAAGGGCCCAATTTAGACTGAAGGTTCCTCTGTGGAAGTTTTTTCTGGGGAGGATTATGGCCACGACATTACAGTCATTGTCTTATAATGCAGTAAAGGTTAATGTTAACAGGTTTAAAAAATGCAAAGCAAAATGATATTCTGTAAAATAAGCACTTGAGAACTACAACTAAAGTGGCTCCCTCTAATCATATCTAATAATATTAGTTTTAAATAAAAAAAAAATATTAACATAAAACTCATAATAAGCATGTTATAAAATAGAAGAAGCAATAATTAAAGTGTTGTACATTTTAGTTTAAAGTTGTGTAATTGATACTGTTATAGTTTTACTGCGAGTCGTTGTACTGAGTCTCAAATTCTCCTGCTGCTCCATTTTTGTCTATAGTTTGCAAGGTGACTTCAAACATCAACCTCCTTATGGCTTTGCTTCCGCCATCCTTTCTGCATACATATCTTTACACGTGTTCTCACCAGATAATTAATCATAAATCACCTTGATTACAGTGTCTGCCAACAGTTCAGTGTTTGCACTGTGGTTTTGGGTGTTGATTTGCCCAAAGAGAGGCATAAAAAGGCAGAAAGGCAAAGGGGGGAAAAATGAAGAAGGGGTCCGGCTTGACACGGACAGATGGGTGTTGAATGGAGTGTGACTGGGCCAGCTGCACATACACTCACACAGTATGACTGTCAAATGGCTGGGAGCTACAATTAATTAAGTATGGGTCTGAATGTGTGGAAGGAAAATTAGACGTGTACGCGCCTTTGCCTCCCACAGCAGAGATATTTTTCAGACAGTTTGTGGCCCAACAGCGCCCTGTTGGAGAGCTTCTCTGCAGCCGGCAGTTTCTCTGCTGGTGGGCAGCTTGCCCCTACTGCAGACAGCTAAACTATGTCTCATCTAGGACCAGGCACTCAAGCACATCCCACTGGTTGGTTAAAAGTACAGTTCAAAGAACACATATTTGAAATATGGCCAAATACACAAATACAAAAATCCAAAGTGTCTGAGCAATCAAAACAAACACAAACATGCATATTTTAACTCTGTATTTCATCCTGCACAGGAAAATCACCTTCTTGCACAAATCAAGCGTGGAAAACAAAACTTTCTGATGTTTTATGATGCATCTACTAAGAAACGCGAAGACGGTGTGATTGACTGCATGATGAAGCCACTAAACAGGACCAGATACCAGGATGCTGCTGAGCACAGTTGTCTCTCTCAACGGGAGCAAAACTTCAGGTGGTAATCAGCGTGCCTATTCGTAAACAGAATCCTACACGCCATAATTAGACCACCAGAGAAGATTTCACATATAAGACACACACACACGCACACGCACACACACATACACACTCGCATGCAAGTTGGTTTATGTTGGGATGAATAAGCTAAATGGTATTTGCTTCTTTTATTGCAACTTAAATAAAGAAACAGCACAAAAGATATAATGCTGCCAATGGATGATATGTGTGTTGCCTCGTTTTTATTAATGATGTTACAGTCTTTACTAAATTCTCACTATTTCTAGTGCGTGTCGTTTTAGAGAAGAATAAAAGGATGACAGCGGAGATCGTTGGTTGTTTTTATAGAAAACATAAAGTACATATTGACAAAGTGGAGAGGAAAAGAGAAAACAAATGCAATTTTTTTGGCCCTTTAATTTTGAGGGTAACTCAAGTATACAAAGAAAAAGAAAAACATATAAACCGTGAAACGTATTGATCGCATAGTTTATGTTTGGAAGATCAATAAAATTGCTTTCTATAATAAAAATGGCACAACCTTAGAACGCCATAAAAACCTTATAATCTTACAAATGGATTTGATAGTTGTATTTAACGTTCCAAAAGAAAATCTTCCTTTTGATGTTGATGATGATAATTATACATGGCCCTGATCAAAAGTGTTTGTACTCTCAGCTTTTTCGCCTTGTGCTTCAGTACAACCACGGACCTCAGCATATTTTTTATGATACACAAACCAAAGTAGTGGATTTTTATTTAGTGGAAGGGGAAAATATTGAAAATATTTTTCAAATAAAAATCTGAAAAAGTGTTATTTTCAACCTCTTACCTCTGATACCCTGAAATAAAGATGAGTTCAACCAATTGCCTTCAAAAGTCCGAATGGTAAGTGGCCTGTACGTACAAAGTGTTTTATCAAGTCAGAGGACTCCAAAGCTCTTCACACTTTAATCAGTCATTCATGCACATACTGATGGTGGTGAGCAATATTTCAGCCTCAGCTGCTTATTGTTCTAAAATGGTCTAGTCAAAGTTTGGATGAGTATCCTGTCAGTCCTTCCTCATTACAATTACTCCTCTGAATATCCTAATGTCAGTATGCTAGTATGTGGCTTTAAAGTGTCAAAATGTAAAAACTTCAGGAAGTAGTGACCACTAGTAAGAACTTAATAAAATAGGTCATTAACTACTAGCTTTGGAGCTCGTATAGTAAAAAACAGACATAAAACTGGCATAATCTGATGTTTACGTTTCGTTGATAAAACTGGATTAAATGACACACAGAGGTCACATTCAATCAGCCATAATAAGTTATAAATCCTCTGCTACAGTTTACAGCCTGTCACTTTGCTTTACAGCAGGCCTGGAGCCAGACTGATCCCTCATGCAGGCACAAAGTCAAAGCTGACCTAATCTTACTGGAAACAAAATTATACAAGAACAATAAAATAAGCATTTTCTTATTCAAAATCTCAGCAGTTTCTCCAAAAGACAGTCACCAAGCAGCTACCCTGAGAGATGGCCCTTAAATTCTCCGCTACTCTCAGAAATTATCATTAAAGCAAACCATTAATGTATGTAGAAATCTAAAGCTTGAAGTTGGACATTTTTTGGAGGAGGGATAATGTTCTAATCAGATAAAAAAAAGTGCTTGGGCAGCTTCTCTCGCTCATTCCTGTTTTAGACATTTTTAAGCAGCGCCTAAAATCCCATCTTAAATTATTTATCAATTTAATTTAGTTCAACTTTGATGTCATTTCTGCAGATACTTCACATGTTTGAGAATATGACAGCTACTCAGATAATTGAAAATAAAATATCTTTAAAAAAAAGCAGTACTTCTGCTAAATTAACATCTCTTCAAAAACCCACGTCTAAGTCAATTATTTTACTTGGTAAATTAACCATCAAGTGGTTTTAGTTAATGCCCATTGAGATCATTTTAACTTTTTGTCTGCCTGTTCTCTAGAAGACACTGCCAGCATAATCTGAACAAGAAGCAGTGCACCCCTATGGACAGGTCACCAGTCTATTACTGGGCCAACAAACACAAGACAAACCCACACACGAACACCTCAGGAAGACTTGGAGCTGCCAATTAGCCTAACATCGTTGGTTCTGGATAGCAGATATATGTCTGATACCAGGAGAGAACCCCAGAGTCCATAGGACTTGCCATCAGAACCACCCTTAGAATCAGTCACTTTTTGTCATTTTGGTGTTTTTTCATGTTCTTCTGCATTTTTTCATAGACTTTCTAGATGTGATTCAAAGAATTGCTCATTTTATTTATCTGAACAGATCAAATCTGTTTATCATTTCTGATGATATGTTTATATGACTGTGCAAAACAGGACCCTTATTTTCTTTTTTGTGTGCATTTTACCCGACCAATATGTTAATTTGATTGGTTCATCAACATATTGTGTTAATTATTTTGTTGTTGTTGTAATAATACAGTGTGCTTTTCTGGAGATTAGACAAGCAAGACTAGAATTTGCTTATTGTTTGCGACTGCTGCAAAGTCGATCTATTATTCTTTAGTCTGGTTGTCTACATTTAAACGTTGTTTCATAGCATTCACGCTTCTTGCTGACTTGATCTACTCCATGTCTTCTTGCAATGCTACAGACCTGGTCAGGCTTTGAATTAAGTTTGAATTAAAGAATTAAGTTTCCATACTCAAGGCTTTGCAGTGCAACTACAGGCAGTAATGTCAATATATTAATATGCATCTGAGACAAAAGAAAGATAGAGAAAAGACCATGAAGGTTTATGTGTTATGTGAAGAAAAAAGCTGTCGGATTCAGAGAAATAGAAGCAAAAACATTCATATTGTGAAGGATATCTAGAGGTGTTCAATGTTGAGCTATGCCACCATTGCTCATCAACAAATAACTCTGAAACAGCCAAATATGAGTCTCTGTTTCACTGTTAAGTCTGTTAGACTGCACTGAACTTGCCTCAACCCTCTAAACACCCCCCAAAAAACAGCTTTTGTGATAAGACTGTGGTGTCTGCATCCACTTCAGAGTACAGAGTAGAGCTGCTGCTCCTGCATGCCGGGGAAAGTAATCTTATTAAGGCTTGATTTTAAGGGTGACATTCACTTTACAGCAGAACAACAGACAAAAATGCAGGTTTGTTCCTTCACTAAAGAGTGGGAGCAAGACAAAATTAGGCTGACAGAGGTTTTGATCCCACAAGCCTTCACAGTCTGAGACCAGGTTCTGACCTTGGCAGTGTTAGAAATAGTTACACTTCAACTACTTCTCACCTTTGATGTAAAGTAAAGGACCATAAAACAACACTGTCTCAGTGCAAAATAAGTTAAGCAGAGCTTTATATTTTACCAGCAGATTTTCCAGGATTAATCTGTCTGCCCGTGTTCTGAACATGCAATGACAATAATAAAAAATAAAAAGAATAATCATAAAGGGAAAATATTTTAGGAAGAAATACAGGGGTACCAAAAACTACAAGCTGAATGGACTACTGCGCCGAGGGAAACGTAGAGAAAATTTTAAAAAACACCGCACCATGCAAACATTCACTAACACATGCATCCACAGAGATAAAGCGGTCTGACTGAATACTCACATCTTGGACTGAACAGGGTCATATCAGGGATGCAAAGCAATGAAAAGCAGAGTAGAGGAACAAGCCAAGGGATTTCTTTGCTTCTATCTCGAAACTCTTATTATGTTTTCGATCCTGGTGTGTGTGTGCGGGTTTGTTTGTGATCAAGATGCTGTTTGGCTGGCTGCTGTGGTACTACTGAGTCAGTGACAAACCAGACAGAGAAGCTCCAGTGGGTTGTACCAAATGTCATCATGTGGCAGGGGTGGACAGTGGTGCACTGGGCTGTTCCACAAAAGAAATAGGGAAGAGATTAGGATGAGCGTGCAGCTGGTTCCCTCTCCACAGCGAGACCCTCGGTTTTTAGTAATTCCAGTCTGGCGAAGAGGAAGCTGCAGCCGCATGTGTGACTATGTGTGTGTCTTAATGGAGCGCCTGGTTAACACTCTAAAAAAGCATCTGACATTCTTATTCGTTTGTAAATTAGGAGTTAAATAAGCACATCTTTATAAATTTAGCAGAAAAAGCGGTTTATTTCTGGTATCATAATGTCAGATAAAAGCCAACGAACTATTAATCAAAACAGACACTAATCATTTTTTGTTTTGTTTTTGTTGTATTTTTTTTTCCAAAATAATTATACAAGATTCCCTTTTTATTTTTACATGCATCGCATTGTCTATGCTCATTTTAGTTGTGCTGATCTAGCCCAACTCTTTAGGATGTTTAATCTTTCTTTCTCCTGAGGAAGTGCTTTCATGTAGGTTTAATTAGCTTTTTTTTTTTTTTTTTTTTTTTTTTTAAAACAGCCAACCCAGGGCAATGGCTGGCTGCAAGCCAAACCTTAATCTTAGTCAACTCTAAAAGAAGATTATTACCTCTTTTCACACCACACTTAACCCAGAAACAATTACATTATTAAACTGTTAACCCCTCTGTAACCGTCTTCTCAAGGAAGTGAAACACAGCTGAATTTTATGGGAGTCGACAGATAGTGAGGAAAATTTTTAGAAAATAGGGTGATCTGGTTATATGATTAAATAAAGAGCTGCATGCAGCCCAAAATGTTCAGCTTTGGTGTCACAAGAGCAGCTTCTTCCATGTGTGCTTAGGGTAAACCAAATAGAAATAATTTTTTTATTCTTTATTTCTTATCCTCTAATCGAGTTTGAGTTTACATTTACAGTATTTTTGGCAATATTTAGCTTTTCAGTTGCATTTAAAAAATATAAATGTAATGGGATAAATTAAATGTGCATCAAAAGCATTTCTGATTCTGGACCCAATTTTCTGCAAGAAGGAAAGCTTGAAAAAAAACCTAGAAAGACAGATGTATCTTTTGAAGACGAAATTTGCATTTTAAATATTTTGCCAGAGTTACAACTTAATGCAAACAAAATGTGCCACTTTAACCATGTGTCTCTGTTTAGGTCTGTGTGAGTTGACAGCTGTATGAAAGCTATCTGAAAACACAGCCTAGGCTTAATATTGATTAGCTCGGTGTTTGGCTAGTTAGCCTTGTTGCTACGCTACACTCTTCTAAACAACTAAGGTAATTTCCTCACATTAGTATTAGTACCTCTACTCCTGCCACGTTTTTCTTCGCCTTCTTTTCTCTTTTCTTTATTTTTCTTCTTCTTCTTCTTTGGGCGCCAGACCAGACAGCTTGGGACATGTTGCTTTCTGACGTTACTTGCGTTACAAAACTCATCCACCCAGAGCGCGACTACCTGAACTGCGCGTGCGCAGAGGTGCGGTGCAGGAACATACCAACTAGTAGAGAAAGAGGGGGAACCAAGCAGAGTGTTATTATTTGTAGATATAGTATTTAAGATTTTTTTGCTATGCAGCTAAATTAATTCAGTTTTTTTAAATAACTAAACTGTATTATTAAGTTGTATGTTAAAAAAAATAGTAAAAAGATTTTTTTTTCTTGTCTGTTTTTATGGCGTCCCCCAAACTCCAGTATAGGCATTTGTCAAACCAAGGACAGGCCCTGCGTGTCCACTGTGGGTCGTTAAACTACGGCTTGTGGTTTTTATAGGTTTCGTGTTTTAAGTCTTCCCTTAAGGCCAGATTTGCAGAGACATATTTATTGTTGTTTATGATGTAAAGTGCTTTCAACTGCCTTGTTCCTGAAATGTGCTATACAAATAAAAACTCATTGATTGATTGAACAATAAATAAGAAATAAGTAAAAAGTGAAAAAGAGGATCTGATTCAAAGCTATTTAAACCCATTATATTTACAGACACTATGAAAGATTTGAGTGCGAACTATTAATCAAAACAGACACTAATTGGTTATTATGAAATATTTGGAAAAATGATTTGCTTTTGACAGGGGCATTAGAAAGCTGAACAAAATAAAATGGACAGTTTCTTTAAAAATTTGCGCCACATTTTCAGATATTTATTAGTAAAGTTGAAAGTATTGTTCCACTTCATAATAATTTGCTTCTTTGTGTTTGAACATACCCCAATATATTTCCCTTTCCTAAGCTGTTCTGAAGGATCACACTGACAGATTTGTAGCAGTCATCATAGAGGGGGAGGATTCTCTGTTTCTTTCTCTTTATCAACACCAAATTTGTGAGGTTTAATGAACGCTCATGTTGCATTCATTATACCGCAGAAGAAAACAAAAAAGTGTTTGCTTTTTTCTTTTTGCTTTGTGTAGATGATACCTGGGTGAAACAGGAGTATGAACGTTGTTTTGAGTTTCTTTCTCAGTCCCAGTTTTTTAATCCATTAATGTCAATCCCAAAGCTTTCTGAACAGCATTTATTCATAGTTTTACTTATTGATTCTGATTGACAACATTCAGCATCTCTATGAGGAAGTAAATAAGCCTCATAGCAAGTTTGCAGGTATTTTCACATTCAATTAAAATTCAAAAATACATTATTGACCCCAAAGAGAAAATAAATAAACACAATAAAACTTAGATCTATACATTAACCATTATTATTATGCAATTCACTTTATATAAGATGTGGTTGCTCATTTGATCAAGACGCAAAATGAGATCTATAGCAACTGTTTGTTTCTTTGTAAAAGATCAATATCTCTGAAAAGCCTGGATGTTTGTGGTCATTTCCATTTCTGAGAGAAATAAGTGACTCTTTAGCTTCAAAGTGCACAACGAAATTGTGCACTTTATTCCTCTTAGTAAGTTACAGAGCTGCCTGGTGAGGTGTAAAATGATGCTATTAGAGCAGTGAGAGAGAGCCAAAACAGTAAAGTTTTGAACACGTACAACTGAATAATGAGCTGAGACTCTCTACAGCGGTCCATAAAGTTAAGGAGGAACTGCAGCTCTAGGTTTAGCTCCTCCACTGGGTCTCCGCTGAAGGCTCCCATCTTTTTGTCTTTCCACTGTGTGCAGATGAGATTGGGAGTTAGGGCAGGTTTACGCCTGATTGCAAGTTCAATCTTCTCACCCACTAAAATACTGAAGTGTCTCTGAGCAAGACACAGAACCCTGAGAGGCTCCATCAGTATTGGTTTGTGGAGGGAATAGACCATAACTCAATGCACTAAATATAAAATTGCCAGGATGTGTAATAGTATAATAAACTGCATGATGAAATATTAATTACAGTTCTTGAGTAATAGTAACAACCATAGAAAAAAAATATCAATTGCAGGCTCTTTAAGAGTCGCCGTGGATCTCTCTGAAAAATGTTTATAGAGCTATTAAATACATAAAAACCAGTTCTTGTTCTCATGTTAATTCATATGAAGTTACAACCACAATAGATGTCCTCTCTTTTTGGGCGTTAACATCAAGGCAAGCAGGGAAGACCCATAACGAATAAAAATCAGTGTTTGGTGAGGTATCACTGTATTCTGACATGATAATCTTCTTTTTAAATGCACTGCTGCACTCTCCACCCCCCCAGCCCCCAGCAAGGAGCACAGCAGACAGCTCATACATTATCACTGAGTGCCTTTTCTCTTTCGTTCACCTTCTTTCTCTGTGTCACACCCACGGACGTCCCCCTTCTGCCATCCTTCCTGCACTTTTTTAAACTTGAGTTTCTCAGAGTGAAAACCTCATTATATTCTTCTGCCGGACCTGCAAACTCAATCGGACAGAAGGTTAGAGAGCCCCTGCTCTCGAGTCACAGTAATAGGGTTTGTGTTTGTATACATGTATGAAAAGTTGCAAAAGAGCCAAAGAGAGCGCTATGAATGTGGCAGTATCGGCTATCCACAATGAGCTCATTTATTTGTTTATTCAATTAACCGACAGCAGCACTGGTCTTGTTTCTGGATACAACATTTGATTGAAAAAAGCTTTTTGCTCTCTTTCTCATTTCATCTGGCCAACTGGATTTTATGATTTAGTTCAAATGACCTTTTAGTGTATTGGCTCTGTAAAACTATATATAGTGGTTTCTTAAAAATGATTATTTTTCATCTTATTTTATAGAATGTTGCTGAACCATTTTTGTTTAAATAAATGTCAACATTACTGTGACTGAGGTCACTGTAGATACTCACGGAAAGATTTAATGCTTTATGCGTAAGTGGGGGTAGTCTCATGAGCTCTCCATTTTCAGGTAATAGGGAACCTCTAATGTTAACGTCACACAAATTACTTTGTATGTTTAAGACTTGAAGTGAGCCAAAATCCAAATTAGACCTCAAAGAAAAGCAGAAATTGGCAGCCAGTAAATTCTAATCAGTGCATCTCTAGATTATTTCTAATCATGAACTCAGAGTCCATCTTGGTTCTGTGGTACTTAAATATTCCAGCATCTTCTAGTTTGATTGTGTCTGTTTTTCTATGCCGAGTCTTTTAGACACAGTCCACACATGTGTGTGATGTGTTAAACAAACAAAACTGGCTCAATGAAAAGCACAGTAGGTTTCTTTAGAGGGCAGTCCAATTTTTGTTGGATATTCTCTAAAGAGTAATTAGGCAGAGGATTCAATTATTGTCTGAGAAACTGAGAATCTGAATCTTTGTTAACTTTTTCTATCGCCTGCTCTTTCATTACATCTTGCGTGGAAACAGACAGAGCAGTGCGTGAGGGTGAACTGAGAAGCATTCTCAAACAGGCCCATTCATCATTCTCCACAGCCCTATCTTCTCGCGTCAGGGCTAGCCTTTTGGCTGCCCATCAGTGACAAGGAAAAGAATCCATCTTAAATATGCAAACATGTATACTTGAGCTTGAAAGGGAGACAGAAATAAGAGCAGACAGAGACATGAAAACACCAAAGACATAAATGCCACAAGGGGAGTATAAAAGCCAGTGAAAATAACACCACAGATATGAAGTTTTAATAATGTTTAAGTATCAGGAAGGATACTGTTCCTCCATATTGATCCTGCTATGCACCGAAATGAAGAGGCCTTTTTGTACTATTTTTATAAGAAATTGATTGATCAAAAGATCCATTTAATTTCATAAATCATTTCATAAATACAAAGGTGGATGCTTAATAGTGTACCTGCCTCCGTGTTTAAAAGTCTTAATGCTTAAAAACAAAGATGCTACAATTTATTTATTTAAAGTGGGGTGTTATTTATTTTTCAGGCACATTGTGCCATTTTGTAGCACAATCAAGTAACTGTTACCTTTAGTTGCAATAAAAAGAAATGTCACAAACACAAATTTAAGAGAGTTCTGCGTTAAGATAAGCAAAGAAAATAGCTCTTCTCTAAATTGATCAATATCTTCCTTTAGAGGTGCTGTTTGATTGTAGAAGATAAAACCTGAGATTAGCATCTGTTCCATCTCTTTAGGTCCACGCATCGCCTCTCTTCTCACAACAAGCCACAAAGAAACATCCACCATCGAGGAGTGAGCATCCCCACTCCCAGTTGATTACTCTCTCCTCAGGCAACTCTGGACTGGGACACAGTTCAGCCTCTCTTAAGTTCTTACAATTACATCATGCTGCAACAGGTCAATAATCACTGTCTGCCGTTCACTGAGATTGTGAACTGACCCTTCCCCTGAAGCCAATTTGCTGTAATGGACCTGACAATGTGCCAAAGTCCCCAGAATAACAGGGAAGCTCAAACTCGTCCAACACATTAAGTTGGCAGTTCTTCAGAAAGAAACCAATGCAGCATCCCCTACTGGCTCTTTATTGCTTATTGCTTATAACCATTTTGTGTGTGGATAAAAGTTATTTTTTAGAACTTAGCATAAATTTGAAAACAAGTATAAGATCCATACTATACAGTATTCACTTGAATGGCACACTTGTAGATAATCAAGTCAAGGGGAAGTATTCAGTATTACGAATATCATCGTAAACTTGGATCTTGTTTCAATTGAATGAAGTTACATAGTATCAACCAGTGTCTTATCATTGGTTTGAAAGCTGAATAAAACCACAACATAAACTGACTTAGAGATGATTAGACTGCATCAGCTTCACTAAACTGAATCACACAGAATCACTCTTCAGGGACTGGAGTGCTATGATATTAAATTTTGGAGTTAGACTGACTTGTGTCTCTGCATCCGATTTTACTTGCTGGTCTCGTCCTTTGATTGTCTTAAATGTTTCCATCAGTGTCTCGTCTGTGTCTGTGAGTATTTATGGTCCTGTCTTCCCTTCTGCCTTTGTTAGCTTGGCTCTTCATCTTGCTTGAATTGGCTCAGCGGCTCTTCCACCCTTTTAACCTTGTCTTTTCCTTGAATTATCTCTGGATTTTAGTTACCTGCCTCTGTTTCCCAAAGATTGAACATATTATTATTCCTTCTCCAGCACCCAGACTTGTAACTTAATATAATTAGGTCCTTTGTTTTTTTTTGCTCCTTATCAGTGATTATTCTTCCAGCACAAGTTGTAGAGAGATGTATAATCTGAATCTTTTGTTTCCCTTTGTGCACTGAATGCAAAGCACTGGAAAGCAAGAGTTTATTCCCCAGAGATCTTTTCACAACTCACTGCTACCAAATCTTGCATTCTGACCTCCAGCCTTTGCAAGTGAGAAACCATAACATACCAGTAAAACCTGTGAAACACTTGGGGAACATAAATATAGCATAAATGAACATATGTTCACACAACAGGTCTTGATACTCAACTCCATTTAATAGTTAGCTAAAGTACAATTTTTTGCATGGTCATTCATAGTACTTATTAAACTGCAATCAGACTTCTGTGTAAATGGTTTACGACCCCAAAGCGACCCGCATTCACAGAAGAAGAATGTAGATGTCACAGCAGTGCACTGTTTACGGAAAGTAATAACGGATGCCTCCATTTATGAGTCAATTTTAAAGTAGTTGTCACGAGATCATAATAAGATAAAGGAAGCTAAAACAAAGACTTGTCTTTCCATTGATTAACTTCCATTGATTAGCTTCATCCAATACTTAAAGCTATTAAATCGCTTTATTTTCCTGCTTCCACCACTGTTTGTGTCCAATTTATGTCTAGCTTTTTCTAGTGCAGAATTACAACGTATGTATCAAGTCAATGACATGAAAGTTTGATTGATGTCACTCACTTAAGGGCAAAAAATCTGAGCTTGGTCACATTTGCCTGCTGTGTGAACTTAGACAAGGCAGCTTGCCTATTACGTGTAAGCTGCTTAATCTATTTCACATATTTGTAAGTTAGTAACCTGATATCCAGTGGTACTAGATGTTTGGCTTCACCTTTTGAGAGCCTCTACAAAGGTTTCAGACTATGCTGTGCGTTGGCCGACGCTCAATGCTCGACTGTCCTGCTGTGAGTAAAATAAATCCCACGTTCCATTTGCAGCTGGTGTTTTCCAGACCGATTGAGATGCAAGTAGACAAGCCTAATAAAGACCTGTCACACTACACCTGGTTTTTGTCCATGAAAATATATGATGTCATAGGCAGGACAACAAACAGAGCTTTACCACATTTCCCTTAAATCTCAGATACATTCACAATGACTTGAAATGCATGTTATTCAGACATCAACGTCTGAGTTGCACTTTTGTGGACTTATTCTAGAAAGAAAGGTAAAACTGTTCACAGAATGAATTTATGTAATTGCAGACAAGTACTTTTGCTGCTGGCGGCAAATCACGGCAGGTCAGTGAGTGATCCTTCAATTTGTTTGGGGATGCTCTGCATTTAGACAGCCAAGCTAGTACAAAGACAAGTGCCTCAGCCATGTTCAGTTGCTGTAAGTGCAATCACATGCTTCCTGCTGTCTGCATGCAACCAGTCTGATCATCTTGGACCCAGGTTTGAATGGGTCACTAGAAATGTTTGACACCACATTTTTTTGTAATTAACAACATTTTGCAAGCTATGATCCTTCTGTTGATTAAATTCAGATCAGAGAAAACAGTAATTATGTCAAGGTTTTATTTGTTCTTAGATCCAGTGTGTATCTCTGATACTGTTGTTTAAGCCTTCAGCTTAGGAGGCAGTAAAATACCTTCTCATTAGATTTAGTAGAACCAAGTAAGTTAGTTGAAGTCACAGTTATGTATAATAGTCATTACAGATAAGTTGCAGGTTAGGATTTTTGAGGCTAACCTGCATGAATGTCTTTAAAAGATAAGAATGTCTGTGCAAGCATGTGTTGTTGTTTTGTTTACATTATGAATATATTATGCAGATACTAAGGGCAGAAATGGCATTCACTTATCTGAAAAATTGTTTTCGTTTTCGCCTTTACATTTGCAACATAATTACATATTAAAAGCAGCAAACAACGAAGCTGCCAGAGTTCAAACTAAAGGCCTCAAATGGAGGACACAAGAGAAATGCAAGGTGTTTGAAGAACAAAAGATGAGATTTCTTCTTGCAAGCTGATTCTAAATCACACAAGTTAAAGCTTGCAAGCAAACACTGGGATCAACCTTGGGAGACACTGAGGTGAACAACAATCTAAAAGTAAACACTATGAAAATGGCAAGGGGAACATAAAGTACACAACAACAATTATTTGAAATGGCTTGTGCCATATTTGCTGTTCCAGGTGGAATGTTAAGGAACAAAGCAAAATCAATGTGGTCCTTTTATTTCTGATAAAGAGTTGGCAGTTCAGAGTGCTGTGGCTTGCAGAATCAAAAATAGAGAAACAAAGAGAAATGCAGCATATGCAACGTTTCTTTGTGTGACTGCGTTTTTTCATAAGAATCAAAGTCTCACTTGTTCTGTGTTTTTCCTCAAGGTGCAAATCAGGTTATTTTTGCTGACATCCAGGCCACTAAAATCACAAAAAAGAATGCAGAGAGAATCATAATTATGAGAAAGTTTCGCATTTGTAATGCCACACAGACGGCTCTTTTCTGCACTAAAATATCTTTTTAATTCAATTTTATCAATGTTGATGCCTTGTAATATGTCATGTGCTGCTTGGTAATCAATTACGATGATGAGTGGACCTTTAAGAGATGCACAGCTACTTAAACCTTTCCAAACTATTATTATACATCCTGATTAGCTCTGTTTGTATATCTGTGAAGAAATCATCATAATGTATTCCACTAACTCAATGGCAGGTCCTTGTTAGCCAATATTTATGAGAAAGCTTTTGTTTTGTTTTTTTTTTTCTTCCATTGCCTGGATCATACTACATGCTGGTTATAAACTCATAACTTTTTCATTTGTAACATGCATTTTTTCTGTTTTGGAGAAGAACGTTTTGTTTTCTAGAAGTATGTTTGTAATGTCTGTACAATCTAATGTCTGCATCACTCTGTTCTAATGATATAATAAATTGTACTTAACATAAACTGCATTCTCTTAAAGTGTCTTTCTGTGACTTTGTTGTAAACCTGTGTTATATTAGCGAGGCTGAACTCATCTAGATTTATAATCTGATGCATTTAGACCTATGAACATATAAATGTGTGACTCAAATATGCAAAATCATAACTTGTCCAGAATCAAAAAAAGTTTGTATCATGTATAATTTAGTGCAGCTGTAATGACACAAGTGCTACTTTTCAAAAATAATTGTTGTCCCTCGTTGACATGAGCTGCTTGTCTTAAACCTAATAAGCTCCATTTGTGAATATTTCCTCTTTGCCTTCAAATGATCATTTGGGAATCAAAAGGCTAACATGCCAATCAGGTGCAAGTTGGACAGGTTAAAGTAAGAGAATCCAGATACTGCATTCAAAGCATGCTGAAGACCAGCAAGCAAAACATTCAGAGTGGATGTGGCAGAATATCAGAGTTCAGGAGGACTCTGATATTCTCCTGAACATCAGATTTGACTGAATCAAGACATTGCCCAGAAGTTCAGACTGGGAAGCAAACTGGCAAACTGGCATAGCCAGGTATGTGAAGGAGGAAAATAGGTCGTATTTACTTAAATTTATGCAAACCAATTGCCTCAAAATATTCAATTAACTACGATTGTAGTTACGCTGTGTGATTTTGACAAACAGTATTCTTAAACTCATCCAAAATATCATTCTCTGCAAAACTTATTTTATTTTCTGCCTACAGCAGCATCAATATATTTGTTACATACATAGATACGTGGTCTCATTATTTGACATAGTTGTAAAGTTCAAAACCTTTTGGTTTGCTTGAGCAGAAATGGAGTAGTGTCTGGGTATGTTAAAATGTTAAACTTTTCCCACCCAAAATCCTCACTACTTTCAAATAGTTTACTTCTTATTTTATTTTAGTTGTTGCATGGACTCAACTTAAATAGATTAACTTACAAAGCGATTTTTGGGGTATTTTTTATTTTTATTTATTTAAACATTCCTGCCACTTGTTAAAGATAAGTACTAACAAGTTGATGGTAATTTAGTGATGTTCACCTGAACATCCGATCACCGGAAATTAAAAGCAATCAATGATTAGGGTCATAAATCAGTCCATCGATTACATTTTGTCATAAGGGTGTCTATATGTCTCTCTGTCATCATCTAACGGATTTTTCACTGACGATGAGCTGCAGCTCATCATCAGCGGATCCTTTCTCAAAGCAGGGCTCCTTTTCATCCTCTTCAGCACCTCTCATCCGCTGAGCCATTCAACAAATTATACACCCCTCCTCACTCAGTTAGTGTGCACCACTCTTTGAAGTTAATGAGTCAATACAATCAGGCTTTTCACTTTTAATTAGAAAACAGTCAGAATGATTACATTTTTAATTGAAGCTGTCATTTTTAATTAAGATATGACATCCTTGAGAAGCCTCTCTCCATTCTCAACCCTCCATACATTTGTTTATCAAAAGTCCTTTTATAATGTTCCACCCATTTTGCCTCCTGGTCTTCCCACTCTTTTTCTCCCACTCTCTTGCTGCCTGGGATTCAACTCGCTGCTGGCAAAAATATTTCTGTTGTAAGGAACATCTTTTGCTTTCATTGTGGGGGTATATTTTCAGTCTTATCTCATTCTGATCAGTTTATTCTCTAGTTCCCCGACGCGGCCGTTCCCACTCTTTTTCCCATTATAATCCCATTGTGGCCCGGGGCTTTATTCATAACAGATCTGGTTTGTTTGTTTGACTGCCTGTTGAAGCAACATTAATGTAATTTTCTACAAAGCTATCTCTTAAACAAGAGAAACAGAGATTTGCAGGAAGTCTAGAAAAGTAATTAGGAAAAAATTTTTGTTTTTGATGCAATTCTTACAATTATTATTTTCTGCAGAGAGTTGTCTGCAGACTGGATATTTCACAAAGCCAACACAGAAATAGTATAATTGGAGACTTGTCTTCCTGGTCAGTAGGCATTGCTGTTTCTTCTAAAACTGACTAGCCGTTAAGAAAACACAAAGGTTGAAGTAAATCACTTTTTTCTTGCTTGCTTCAGAAATGCCACATACATTTAATTCACTTAGCCATGATCTCTTCAACCTGCTCAGCCAGTTGTGATTTATGACCTCATAAAAACATATTTACAGCTTTAGGAATGGAAAACAGCAAAAAATGTTTTCTTTTTTTTTTTTTATGCAAAACAGAAAAAGTTATCCCTGACTGCAAAAAAGGATACACTCATAATGTGAATGTGCGTGTCAGGACTGTGAATGGACTGGATCCATAGGTTGTGTCAAACAGTGCAGAAAAACCTTGCAACCCAGTGGCTTTTACAGCCAAACCCCAAATTTCTTTTAGGTCTTACTTCCTGACAATTTTTATTGTCTTCAGATAATCCCAAATCAAATGACAAAATGTATTGATTTATCGTTAAATGTAATAAACATTTAACGTCAACATTTTATCTCTAGCCGGAACAAGGCCAGCGGTTTCAGGCTTGCAAATTACTGTTGATACAATTACACTTTTAGGACATTTATGATCCCTGATAAGGTTCTTAAAGTCATGAGAGTCTTTGACTCACTCAGTCATTTGACATTAATTGCTCTGCTACTGACATGATTGTTTTCCTGCAATTTAAAAACTTGAGGCTACCAACTCAAATTTATAATTAAACAAGCCTTTTGAATGCAAAGCAAGACAAGCAGACAATTTGCCTTCTGTTTATGCACTTCGGGTTGCCAAGTCTGATATTATTAAGAAGCTATGGGTTATCCCACTCTTTGTCTCTCATACATGAAAACATCACACTTGCCCCAAATTTAATTTGACTAAATTCAGAACAAGAAGGTTCCCAAAGAACACTCGTTAAATTTTACAGACCAAAAATAAGCCTGAATTCCAATTAAAATGTTATATTTTTGATTGTCTGACACAGGATTTTTGTTGTTGTAGAAAACTACTTTCAGCAAACCCAAAGGTATTAATATGAAGAAAACACACCTTCTGAACAGACCTGAAATGAAAACCGTTGACTGGGCTGGATGTCCAGTCAGGCACTGGATTGAGCTGTTGGGTCAACTAGATGAAATCAATGGAGGTCCATGTGAGCCATAATGGTGTTTCGCCTGCCTGAACCAGTTCCTATAGCCATTCTTTCCATTCCATTAATTTTCACACAGAGGGAGTTAACTATAAATCTGTTGGCATTATTCTTCTTCCACTACCTTGTAACAGTTTAATAAACTGGGAAAAAAGTTTCTGATTTTTCAGTATTTGAACTGAAGCCACTGATTAGAGCCAATCACTGCAAAATTTGTGAATCCCAATCACTGGCTGACTGACTGACTAATTCCTCTGGAGGCATATTTGTTTCTTGATTAACGCAGTCAAAGTAAAGAACTATCCTATAAAGTAGATTTAAGAAGAAAACTATGCAAAATAGAACTGATGCTGAATAGTTTTAGCTTTTTTGTGAACAAAATACCATTTTAAAACTGTTCAAATTAAACTCAACTAGAAGGGGCTATTAATAATTAATTTATTTATAACCAATTAAATCTGCAAAACAATGACTATTGGTAATATGACGAGAACACAAACTGTGGTAACATCAACTATCTTCTACGATGTGGTTTGTTGACGCAGCAGCTTATCTTCAGCTGAGAGGAAGCATTTAGAGAAGATCAACGCAGGAGGGAGACAGAGAAACTCTGGCATCACTGTTGTCATAAAACATCAGTGTTGGACGATGTCTTCCAACCGATGCATGAAGCTGCTGCAGAACCAGAGAGTTCCTTCAGTGGCAGACAGAGAAGGACAAAACCCAAATTACTAAATACAAAAGAGCATCATTGCAGATCCTTCACAGCAAAAACACAAAATCGTACAAAGAATATTTTTGGTCTACTTTATAATGCAAATATGTTAGCTCACTTGACATAAGACAAAACTAACTTTTCAACTGAAATGAGAGCTTGTTTAATAATTCCTTATTATTGATTTTAACTTATAACTTGGGAAAATGTGCAGCTAAGAGTGAAATAGTTTGCCTGTGGGAATGGTTATTTTTTTTTAAATCAATATCAAGAAATTCATTACCTAAAACAAACTCATAATTCCTCTTAAAAAGTTACTTGTACGTCAGTTTTACCTTTTTTCAAATATACTGATAAATTTTCACAAAAATACGTGGTAAGATTTTGTTTTTGCAGTTCCTCCCAGCAGCAATCAGACTTTCTAACATCACTGCTCCAAACAAATTCAATAAGTGTTTTTTTTTTTATATCCTTGCTGCTATTTTCAGAATTTTTCTTGTTTCAGTTTTATTTTTCTTTATCGTGTCCTGTCCAGCATTGCGCTTTCACTGTATTACCATCCAGCAGCCACTATGCAGAAACCTCAGCAATGGGTCCACTAGGTTGGGCTCTTTTGGACATGCAACTTTTAATAACTGCAGTATAATTTTCTTCTGTTGTAAATTTGCTGTTACTGTACAGCAAATTTTATATATTGTTTAAAAATCTGTATTTTAACTGATCCCTGTTATGCTGCTGGCACACCTGAATTTCCCCACTCTGAGACATTATCTGATATTGCTGTTTTATTTCTGTTTTATTGTATTCTAAATTAAATCTGACAAATGCTGAAGCTTTTTCTAGATTTATATATCACAGTTATTTGACTGGAAGGAGTGATGTTTCAGAAATATCATTGCTATTAAATTGATTGACATGCCTATTTTTTTTCTCAGTGAACAATAGTTCAAACTGCTAAATGTTTATCAGTCGCGGACTGAAAAGTCCAACTCAGCTTGCTGTCAATGTTAGTTTGGACAAAAGTTTATAGTATCTCAGAGTTCAGAAGGTCGTTCTGAGATTGGCAGTCAGTAATGGTCTCTAATGGGTCTGGGGTTTTGGATGTCGGGTGGTTCCACACATCACTCGGTGAGGTGTAGCAAAGTGTGAAATGCAAACAATCCCACCCCCAGCTTGTCTCATGACTGGAACTGCTTTCACTTTTCAAGCATTTAACCATTTCTTTGAAGGAAAGAGCAATTTACATTTAAAGTTTTGACCCATTACCAAGCAACATTGAAATGCATTGCTCATTATGACTTTCTGGATCTCAAAATTGATTTAACCCTGAGAAAATTAGTCAAATTAGTATATATTTGTCTCATCTTAGGAGATGCTGACTTATTGAAGGCAATTACAAAAAGCATTAAAACATTGCTTAGAAAAAACAATGAGTGGGATTTGCACAGCAAATTCAAAAGTGTTAAATGGTTTGGTGTTAATAGACTTTTTGCAAAAGAAGAGTTAATTTTACTCTAATAGACTTACATTCTGGTTATGTAACTATTATCATTAGTATTATTAATGTTATTATTAATGTTTGCGGAGTTTACGTAAAAGACTTTTTTTATGTTGAAAGCATTATTCCTGCTGTTCTGTCTTCTTATATTCATTTTGCAGCATGTTTTAATCCTTTTATTGCCTTTTTCTATATGTTAGCACCAGTTTGGTTGCAGATGAATCGCCACCTCGTACTTTGAACAATTTCATGAATATTGTATTGAAGAAAAATGTGTAAAGCATACTGCATTTTGTCTTGCACAGCTGATATGTCAGACCTTTTGATAAGCAACATGTGAATGAAAGCGACATGTGAAATATGCACATTATTCCACGTTGTAATATACTTTGTAATTATGGTGCACGTTTTGAAATAAATGCATTTGAGAAAATCATTGCCTCTTTATTCGATGTTTATTCTCCAAAGAATTTTTAAAAGCTCAAAACAATAAAATACCTATTAAATATTAATTACAAATAACTCTTTAGAAGTTAAAAAAAAAATACTCTGAGAGTAGATCTAACACTGAATCAGTGTTAGTAAGTGTTAAATGATTAACTCCATCATTTGATATTTGACACTTCAGTAGAATTAAGATACAAACTCTCCAAAAAGAGGTAAATTAATACTTTCTGGTGTGGACCCATATAGACAATTTAAAAGTGTTTCAATCAAATCTGATTTTGGACCTGTAGGATTTGCTGCGTAGTTTTTTTTTTCTGACTGAATCTAAAAGAGCTTTTGAAAGGTCAAATCTGTGTGCGCTGCAGTAGCTGGGGCACATCAGAAAACAACGCCACTTAGGGGGACTGGACATTTTTTCCTTCTGTGATATGCGAATGTCCTGGTTTACAAAACCAATACAGACAAATAAACAGAATTTTTCTTCCATCAGTGCTGACAGTATGCGAGTGAAAATGACATCTAAATCGAAAGCACTCAGAAACCGCATAATATTAAGATCTCACATAGATATCTTTTTTTACACAAGAAAGGTACTATTCTTTATTTACACGCTTATTTATTTTTGACGTGAGTACAATTCACATTCCATTAAAACCACAAGATTTACAAGGACAAACAGTAAGTGAAGAGATTGGAGTTTTTTTCTTTTTTCTGCAGTGTAAAAGCTCGGTTGTGTAAATACAGTAATTATCAGTCATTATATCTGCACCCTGCACCTCCATGCCTCAAACATGCATGACTTTCTCTGCACCTCTCTGCCTCCTTCCTCTCTCCTTTTCCTCTGCTGAACCTTGAGCAGTGGCTGGCTGTGGCTCTTTGCAGTCCATTTCCTGGTGAGGAGGCTCTCAAGTGCAGCCCGAGCCATTATTTGCCTGCACAATGCTGTATTCTCATTAACTCTTATCAAAGTTCATCTTGCATCCAAATGCTGTGGGAAGCTCAACAGCGACTGCTCTGAAAATAGAAAATAAGAGGAAGCGGGAGAGAGAGCGTGAGGGGGAATGGTGTAGATAAAAGAAGGACGAATAATTGTTTAACAGTGATTGAGGATGAGCATAGTCACTGCAGTCTTTTGACTATATTGAGATTAAACTGCTTTGATGCATATTTTTCATGTTTTCTCTGAACAAGTGGATGCTTTTGTCCTCATGATTTTTTTTCTGAATCTGAAAAGCATTTAGAGAAAACGTAATTAAAAACAAACAACAACAAAAAAAACAAAACATTTTTGACAGAATTCAGAATCTTTATTAAATCTTACTCTCATAATAGAAAGCCCTTGTGTTATTTGCTTTCAGTACAGCAGTGGAAAAGAAATGCAAAAGCTGGGACAGAAAGCGTATAAATAGGAAATGTGAACACTCTGTTCCACTTCTGGTAAACAGTCGCTGAATAAAGACATGAGATGAGTGCTGAGTGCGGTCCCTCCTTGATTTGTAAAGATGATTAGAAACCCACACGGTAATTCTCTCTGTATTATTTACCCGTCCTTATAAAAATAAATGGTTACTCCTCCGCTTGTATCATCAGATCCCCACAGTGCAGCTGGAGTTCCTCATTCAGATGTAAAGAGCGATAATTGGAGGCTGATTGCAGATATATGAGGGCTTTCATCTAAACCCCGGTTTTATATTATCACATGTGAATTGGAGATTTCTGAGGCGGGACTTGAGATCTACTGCTCTATTTTGCCATTTGTGGAAAGGACACTAAAAATGTGAAAAAGATACATGCTTATTTTATCTCAAATAATAACACCATATTAAAGTTGACATCTTAATAATAACGCACATTGAGATTTAGTTATGTTGATCAAAACCCTGATTTAATCTCAGGTGGAGACTCATGTTCATAAAACTGAATTTAGATTTACAAGATCAGATTAGCTGCTTTTGTGGAAAATATGTATCACAATATTACAAAAATCATGGGAATGGTGCAATATTAGATCAAAGCTTAGCAGTTTCGCATAAAATATTAAGAAAATGTTCAGACCCTGTACAATTATTCATTTTTATGTTTAAAATCAAGCAATATTTTTGAAGAGGGCAAAAAAAAAAAATACTTGACTGTAAAAACTCAGGGATGTATGTACATGTATTGCATATTTTCATATTTTTTCCTCTTTGGTTTTACTTTTCACTGACCTTTTTATCTTGAGTGTTTAAAAATATTCAAATTTCTCAGTAATTAACAGTTTCACATAGAGACACACACCATCTTGTAGCTTCATATATTTTGAGGACTGATATTGAAACCGGGGGATATTTAAGACTTTTCAGGCCAATAGGATTGTTACATTTAAGCCGTCCAAGACCTCACATAAACCCTGCTCGAGGTAAACGTCATTAAAGAGCACTGTTGCCCTTTGTAGAGATTTTATTTTTTTTGGCAGTAACACTTTTTAAAGCAAATTAATTTGGTCAAATGTCTTTTTTTTAAACTTGTGGGTCACAAAGCTGGGCAGCACATGTTCAGTTTACTCACAGCTCAACCGAGCAAACACTTTGTGGACCTTTCACCCGCTGTCCGGACTCTGCTTCAGCCGGCAGATAAATACCCAGAGGAGATTGTCTAATTCCCTAAACGCCTCCAAAAAATGTAACCATGATGTATTGGGTTGAAAAATGTTTTTGGCTTTCCCCGGACCTATTTCCCCCGACTCGCATATTAAAGCATTTTTAAATTGGCAACTTGTGTTGCTAAAGCTTTATGACTGCTGGGTAAGTTATATAGAGCACACTGGTGGCAGCCTGTAAAAATCAGGTCTGCAAGAAGAAGAAAAACTAGTTTACAGGATTAGATGTTGTTTGAAGAAGCACAAATACAACAAATTGTGTGTGTGTGTGCGTGTGTGCGTGCGTGTGCGTGTGCGTGTGTGTGTGTTGCTCTGTCTGTGTGCTTAGAGAGTTTCAGGTCTTCAGGATGGCACTGTTCGCCTGCTCCCACTTTAATTGGCTGCTGGCCCCTCAGCCTTGCATGAATGGAGAGTCATTTAGAGACCTTTCACTCTCGCAGAGGATTGTCGGCTGCCGCTGAAGGAGAAATTGCATTCCTGTTTCCATACAATGGCTGGACTGAGTTGGAAGGGCCAAGAGTATCACTGTCATTATCATGACAATGGAAGCTAATTCCACTGCCACCAGCGCCATTCTGAAACCCTCTGCTGCAGCGCCGGCTTATCGGGGGGCACCATGAGAGCAGCAGGAAACCGAGCGAGCAAATCATATGAGGCAAATACTCGCTCATTCACTGTACATTCTCAGGCAGACGCTTAAACATTCTGCACTCACCATCTTTGGAGACAGCCAAGAACTAACACATCAGCAGAAAAAAAAAAAAAAGAAAAAAAAAGAAGAAGAAGAAGAAGAAAAAGTTTATTACACAGCACATCTCATTTAATGACACGGTGTGAGGTCAAGCTTATTCTGCCTCACTCAAATACCCGCAGCTCTGGAGATGTCCTTGTCGAATCGCCGTTTATGTGTTGGAAGAATGAGGGGCAAGAATACACCATGAGTTGTTTTACATTAGTTGTATGTTTTTGTATAAGAGGTATCGCACACTTTCAGAGACAGAAATTTGAGAAACTGAAACTCAGCGGAGCACACGTGTAATTAGGAGAGTTTAAACCTGTGAGCATCGCCAGTCCAAGGCATAAGCAAACTAAGCAGCCGCTTAGGGCCCCAGTCCCACCAAAGGGCCCCCCTAAGCGGAGCTGATTTTAAATTTGTTTTAGTAACAATTTCTGTCATTATAATAACAAAAAACTCACAATTTCGTCATGATTTGTTTTTACAATAATATATATTTGATGACGTATCTAGAAATATTTTATGGACAAAAAGAAAAGAAAAAATAATTGCTCTTGGGGCCCCCTGGTGGCCACGGTAAGTACCGCATGCATCGCTGGTAATTTTAGCTGCCATGCAACGTGCGGAGCATCCAGACGTCCAAGGCTCCGGTAGAAAATAAGTTAGCAAAACAATGTCTCAAAAAAGGAGTTATCCTTCAGGGAGGGAGAAAAGAGGAAGAATAGAAAAAATCCAAGACAAAGTTTGTCTTTGTAATGTAATATTTATAAAAAAGATGGGCGTCACATGTAAGTCTCAGCCGATCACGATCCCCAAAGTTAAGGAAATCGCCGCCTAGAAATCCACTGGCCGATAAATGTATTCTATGTTATGCATGCATAGTTATACATGCATAGGATATGATGTAAATAGCACTATCAGAGATGCAATAAGTTTATAGCAGGTGTGTGAATGATCTAATGATCGGACTGCTGACTGCAGCCAGTCCACATTGTTTGCAGAAATAGAGGGCCCCAAAATCAAATTTCGCTTAGGGCCCCTTGCAGGCTTGGGTCGACCCTGCCTGTGAGCTTGTTGCTGTTTTTCATTTGTGTCATTTCACCGCTATGTCTGATGGTCTTTGTTTTCAGCCTTTTACATTTTTCTTTGTATGCGTCATCATCTGTGGAGATGTGGACATTCTGAAGTCTCTTTCCCTGTTCATCAAGAAGACAGCGTGATTTTCACCTTTAACCTTTAACTTTGACCCTGTTTTCCAAGAGATTGGAAGTAAAATGTTGAAACCATGGTTTACTCAGAACTCCATGACCAGAAGCTTAGTGGAAAGCTGTAGTTCGATTACAGCTTTCCACTGAGCTGTGATGGGAAAGCTCTCTGTGTCTCTGTGTCTCTCTGACACAGAGACACAGAGAGAACATTTGTCTCAGTTTGTTTGTACATGCATACAGGCTTAGATTGTTATTGTGAGTGTTGCGTGATAATCTGAAAGATGCTTACAGAGGCAGGACGTTTTGCTTACAGACATAAATTAAAGTTCTCTTTCATTGCACTTAAATAAAATCAGAACCCAGTTGCAGGTGGTTTTTCTTGGAGTGGAAAAAATATCTCATGAAGAGAAATGGTTTCATTTACAGATCAAAACAGTCTTTACTGATTTCACTCCAAGCTATTTCTATGAAGTACATGTTACTGAAGCATTTTTGTGACTCATTCACTGCCATGCAAAAGCTGTCCAGATTTCCTCTGGTTCTTGCTTCATTTATGTGGAAATACTTAAATGTGAAATCCAAGTTTTAATATCGGACATCGATAACCAGACAGACAAAAAAATTACACTTATTCATTAGTAGAAATAATATATTCACATGAACCGAAAAATTAAATTACTTTTATGTCGAATCATAAATTAACTACCAGTTAATCAGATCTTTGGTTCAATTTTCAGGCATACTTGGGTAATACCTGACCTGCAAAGAATCTCAATAATTTACTTGAATGTTATCACTTTTACAGATTTTATGTTCTTCAGGCTCCTACCTTTAATTATAGAAGGGTCATAAACAGATCTTTGCAGAACTTAATGGCACACTGAGCAGGTAACTCAACCATTTGCTACAAGTTTGTTGGAGCAAGAGAACAATCAAAAAGGAGGAAGACTAACCCATCAGGGGGGCAGAGTAAATGAGAAGTTTTAGGAAAAAAGGCCCATTTTGAAAGTGCAGAAAGCAAATAAACAGCGACTTTTCTGATTGGTACGATGAGATAATCCTTTATCAATTAGTATTGACGTAGAAATTCAAGTTGCAAAAAGTGGACTTTATAAAATAAGAGCAAATTCTTCATAAAACATTCTATTATGCACAGTATTTACACACTATCCACACTTATCCACTCACAATAAAACAGTAATTGATGCAGCAGCAGAGAAGCCAACCGAAAGCACACAGGTCACCTGGCTTCCTCCCACTGTGTAATCTGCTTTGCATCTGCAAAATGCACAAATACACACGCAACCCATGAACGTATTCAACATGCAACACATACACCATGCTGAGAAAGAGACTGAACAGAAACATGGAAGATAAATGTGTGGAAGTGTCTGAGTCTGTGCCAGTTCCTCAGTTGTTCTTCAACTCCAGTAAAAAGATGTGGGAGAAGAAGCTGTTAATGAGACATGAAGCGTTACATTCTTGCCATGCACATAATGGGGCAAAAAAGGAAGCCAAGCACTCACTTCCTCTGGAGGAACAATGTTCAGACTTTGCCTTAGGCACGATATCCACTTATCATTTTATAAGCAATTAGCAAAGTAGAGCTTTTTTTTTTTTAATTGCTTTAGATTGTGTCTTTTTTTTAATTATTTACAGAAAATAGCTGCTGAAATCTTTAACTGGGGAAGAATGAACTCTTGCAGTTAGCACAATTAATAAAAAGTTCAACAAAAAAACTACGCCCTCTTGACAAAATGCAAACCTCAAGCAACGTTTTGACCACAATGTGCTATTTCTGTACCACAAAGGAGTGAAACATAGTCGGGTCCCCAAAAAGCCGTTTGTAAAAAGCTGGTGTCTTAGCAACACTCACCGCATTCAGAGCAGATTCAGCTTCAGCGGATCGATACCAGATGACACGCCAGAACTTAGCAAAGACAGCCGTAAATGGACAACGCTAAACATCTGCCACCATCTCATTCTTCTCGATCAATGTAAGTGGTATGTGTGTCCAAACAGTGGGAGTCTTTGTGAAAACGACTTATATTGATCGCTTGGGGGTTCTTGATGGTAAGCACTGAGTGCGATTGATTTGAACTGAAAAGCAGGTTTAAACTTGTAGTCACTATCACACTGAGAATTTAGTTGTTGTTGGTTTTTTTTTGGACACAGAAGATTAACATTTTACTCTTAACCCCCAGCGATTACCAGTGACACAAGGTACTGCTAATTGCATGGACACGGAGGAACACAGCAGCCCAAGCGAACGACAGCTGAAATTTAAAAGGGCAGTCTGTGTTACACTTGAAAGAAAAAGAGCCAGCCAACTAAAGTAAAACATGTTTTTTAAGCTTCCACTGACGTTTTGACACATTCCGGCTAGTAATAGTAATTTATGATTTGTAGCTTGGGGGTTGTAGATTTGACTCTAAACTTGAATATCAAAGTGATCTTTTCATAATTTTTAATAAGTGCATAAAGCGTCCAGTCAGTACTGAATGTTACCCTTTAGGCAAACGGCTCAGTTTCACAGCCTGCTGGGTTTTGGTCTTAGTGCAGCTGGTGCTACAAATGCAGAACAATACTGAGTTTGGGGGAGAAATATCAGAGGACATATTTCTCTTCTGTTGAAGACCACCATGAATATGCTCCTGTGGTTAAACAGAAACGGCTTTCATAAACTTTCAGAGCAAAAACTCATTACTTAATGTCTATTCTTCAACAGACACAGATACATTGTTTTTGTCAATTCACAAAAGGAGCTGTAATTTCAGCAGAAAAAGCTTCTCACTGATGACATAACACACAAATACAGATCCTGTGGGTCAGCAGGTGTATTTTAAGAGTAGAGAGTCTAACTGTGCATCACAAGTGGGCATTTAGAGAACCTTTACCTCCTTCCGTACTTCTGTTGAGTGTCTGCCTGCAGGGGCCTTACCATGCTGGTAAATGTACCGGTTCCTGGTTTTGCAATGCTGATCATTCCAGTTGAAAGTGCTCAGTGCCTGCAGTTCAACACAGTTTACAAAACTGCACAGGAAATGAGAAGCTGTGAGTAATAGCAAACACAGGCCTCACCTGCAGTGTTACTTCCAAGAAAAGAAAGAGCCGTTTCAACGTTGAACTCCAAATATCAGCTCATTTAAAAATAATTATCTCTTAATTAACAAGTAGCATTATTATTCAACTATGCTACAAGAACAAAGCGCATAAATGTGAACCACTTATCAGGAAAGATATCAGGAAATATTACTGAAAAAACCCTCGTCCATGCAGAAACACATTTTTTCACCTGCTGATGTGTTTCATTTGTTTATCTAAGTCCCGACGCCCTTAGCTGTCTGTGTTTATGATGCCCGCCACAGCAGCTTAAGTCTGCTGTGAAATATGCTTCATACCCTTGGTTGTCAGGTTGCCCAAAGGCAAAGCTGCTGAATCGAAGGAGCTCTCCTGTGTCCCAGCGAAATGAGTCTCTTAGAGGCTTATATGTCAAACCTGTAAAGAAGAAATGCAGAAACATCACCACGTTATTCATGTGCCCTCTAAATGGCCTAAAAACAGAAAGTAAACAGATGCAAACTAATCTGACCTGCTGTATCAATGTTTATTTGATGTGCCAGTGTGAATGGCCGTACATATTCAGAAGTTTCTCGTTTCAAAGTCGGTGTTGGTAACTCCATTGGCCCTCTGCAGCTCACTTAGATAAAACGCCAGGATGTCCTGAACGTTCTGGCTGTGAATCTCAGCTAAAGTTCCCCCAAGTCCCTGTTTGTTAAAAAAGAAATGCATTGACTCAAAGGTAGCGTAGCTATATTTGGCCACCGCTCTCTGTGATGCTACTCTACTCTCACCTGGCAGGGAGTTTTGGGCCCCTAGTAGCTGTCAGCTTCTGAAGACACCATGAAGCAAATTCCATCTATTATCAGATCACAGCTGTGAAAGGGGAACTGCACCTTTTCTGATGACAAAAGTAGTCAGCGCACAAAGAAAACCGCCCAAAAAGAACCATCATGCATGGATGTTAATAAAAACATAGTCTTAAATATTTTCCCACACTTGAAAATATTTGTAAAAGCTGATGGACATCCAAGCATCCAGCCGAACCGGATAATGTTTGGTTTATTTCATATCTGTATTAATGGATTTATCGAATAATCCCATTTTATTTAAGAAAATGTCAAACACAAGATGCCTCTTAATAAGCAAAATGAGATTGCACGATATAAGTGACATTAAAGAAACAGAATTAACTCATCAACAAGGTTTTACTAAAAGAAAGAAAAAAAAATAAACAGAGCTCTTGCATCATTATGCAACAATTTGATATTTTTACCAGTGTTTTTGTCCTCGCCGTGGCATAGAATGAACGCCAAAATTGTGACTTTGCATAAGAATAGTGAAAATCCTGCTCTAGAGAGGAACATGTTTTGAAGTGATTATGTAAAAACAAAAAAAAACAAAAAAGATGAGTATTTTTGCTTATTTTTTTTGTCACCAGGGGTCTTTCTGCATGGATTTTGTTCTCCCCCTGCATGAGCAGGTTTTCTCCGGCTCCTCCGGCTTCCCCTGATCCAGAAGCATTCATGTTATGTTAACTGGTCTGACTGCATGGTTATTTGTTTTGATTGTCTCTGTGTAGACCTGTGATGGACTGGCAGTCTGTCCAGGATGTAAACTGCCTCTCAATCAATCATTTCTGGAGACAGGAATAATCTAATTGATTATTTCATTGGGATTATTCATTTATTGTTAGCCGCTGTCTTAAGACACATGATATTTCTCAATACGAGTGGTTACAAAATTCAAAATTAACAACAGAAAAAAATCTGTGAGAAAAAAACACAAAGTGATGGACACAAGGTACCGAAGACAATAGCTCTTGGGAGGAGCCGGAAATTTGAATCTAAGTTGAGACTCCAAATGAACAGCAGGAAAATGCAACACAAACCAAGAGAATGAAAAATAAAATAAAAACATGTGCTTGAATGTGTTCAGAATCAGATATAAGGGAGTCCTGCGTCCTGCAGAGGACAGTGAGGGGATCCTGTAACACTTTGGAAATGGAGTGAATGCCAAATAAGTTGCCTGCACACTCAGGTAGCTCTAGTACTTTTCTCTAGTGCAAAAGCAAGCAAGTACTAGAATAATTTGATAAGAATACCTTCAACAGAATTTCACACTGAAACAATGTAGAATAACCCAACCTTTAATGTGTTTATAAATCTGAATAAACCACCATGTTTAAAATAAGTAAACATGGTTTGCAAAGACAAATGATCCCCACAACAATTCCTACAAAATAAATGTAACTGAAGTACTTTTTGTTATTTTGCTATTTTTTACTGCTCCTATAAAGTGTGTATGAACATTTCATAATTGATATATGGCTTCCTGTTCCCCTGTGGTATAAATATAAATATGATTTGATTTAAGGTCTCATTAGTTCTTCAACTGAGGTAGATTTTTTTTTCTATCAATCTTCAGTACGTCTTTTTTTTTTTTTTCTTTTGATTGCCCTGGCACTTCATATTGGACACAATCTGTAATTTGATTAGTTTCAATCAATTTAGCTCTACACTCACTGGATTTTATGACAAAAATAAAAGTGTGTCCAAACTGTTTTTAATTCAGCCATGATATTGAAACTTACACTCTCATCATGACAGCATGTTAATGTAACCTAATTAATCAGTTTTAGTGTCAAACTGTCAATTGCAGACAGTTTGACATTAACTGCCTGCCTTATTATCAAACCCGTGTGCAGCCCTTATAATCTTTTAAGCATATAATAAAGCAATGAGAGGTTTTTATTTGTTTTGAAAAAAGGATTGCCAGAGGAAGCTAACGTCTCATCCAAGCTAGTAGAGCATTGTCAAACAGGACTCAACAAAAATGGAGGCATCATTTCAGTGTTTATTTGGAAAAAGGAAGAAACAAGTTTGTTATACAGAAATACTTTATGCGGAACAAATATTACAAATACAGAACAGAAACATGAGATCAAAGGCCTGCACACATCCTGCAAGAACAGTTCCTTCTCCCAGGGCTGCAAGAACTAAACTACGTTGTTCTGTTCTTGCCATATACAAATTCTGCAGCGGGAATAACAAATAAGGACTTCCCAAGAGTTCTGCACTTGAGTTCACGAGAAGCATAAAATGTCCTGGCCAGAAAGGTCTGTTCTTGTTCTTGACACCTCAAATAAAATTACAAGTTTCTCTGTTCTTGCGGAGTATGTTTTGGCACTGACAAAAAAAAAAACAAACAAAAAAAAACAAAATAAAAATATCAGATATGAAAAGAGTTGGTTTTGAGTGTCTGTCTCTCCTTTACCATTATATACAGGCACCTGCTTTCCGCACATATGAGCCTTTATAGGTAACATAAGGAGACACAGATGATTTAAGTATCTAAAACAAACTTATTTCACCTCAAACCATTTAATGTTCTGCATACAGACAGTTTGGCCTGTGAAGAAAACAAATCTCAAGGAGCATGTGAAATCTGATCTAAAACAACAATTTATAAAATCACCTTAATTATTTCATGTTCCAGACATAAGAACAAGTGACTGCTTAGTTTCCAGAGGCGTAAAAGATGTGAAACCAAATTCACCTCTTAGACTGTAACACCCCTCCAGGTTCATCTCCCATCTTTGTCAGTGCTTCGCAAATTCATTTTGTTTTCAGGAGATAATTTTCATTTGGTGTTCACCTTGGTTATTACTCTTTGTAAATTAGTTGTGTTTTTTTTTTTTTTTTAGGTTTGGGAATTATAGTTGCTTAAATGACTATAAGTCAAAGACCCTGGAGCTCCATCACATGCTTTTATGGAAGCAAAGGACATGAAATGTGAATTTCCCAGATCTCTGGAGACACGAAAAGAAAATGTTCTGCAGCTATGCATGAAACCTTCCGCTTAAATTTATTATTTTGACAGATATGCTGGGTGAACACATACACGCCACATCTAGGTGCACGGACGGTAAGACGACCTTTGTTTCAAAGAGATTTCATAATCCTCTGTGAGACAACGAGACACAATAAAAAGAGATTAAGCTGTTTGAGTTCCACAGTCAGATTGAGTGTGTTAACTTTCTGATTAAATGTAGCTTTCATTGTATTTCTTATTAAGAAGAAAGGTCAGAATGTCCGCCAGCATTTTTGTAGCTACTTTCCCACTTTCTGTCCACATCTCCCGTCACTGCTGGAACACTAGACTAGTCTAAAGCCTCTAATTTTGTTGAAAGGAAGAACTTGAGGTAAAAAGAAATGAGGGCGGGGGGCTGAGCTGCCTCTCATCCCGGCCGATTCACACGCAGCAGCGAAACGCTCCAGTGAACGCTGAAGGTCATGGCCTGAAAATGCCAACAGAACCACATCATCCACAAAAGGCAAAGATTTGGCCCTGAGGCTTCCAGACCAAACACTCTCCTTCCCACAGCCACACTCTGAGATCCCGTCTATGAACACCTCAAACAGAATCAGAGACGAGAGTCAGACCTGCTACATTTGAGACAATCGTTCTCAACTGGGGAATCCGACCTGCTCTGACTCGGACTCAGGAGTTCAAGTGTCCTGGTTGCCTCAAAGTTGCACAACTTTATTCTTGTTATAACATGGCCTTATAAAAAAGTTTAAATTGCTGCACATAATTTTCCCTTTCCTTGTCTTTTCCTAATCATGTTGCAATCCCTCCTCACCTGAGAGGTCAGCATCGTCGTCCTGCTGCTGACCTCTGGTCTAATGTCTCCTCCCTCATTCTTTTCCCTTTATATTGTGACAAGAAAGACTTATTTTCAATATTTGGAAAGCAACAAAGAGGACTGTGTTTAATCCTGAGAAGCAATTATTGTAAAATATACAACACTGTCAGTATTTTTGTTGACAAGCTTAATATGGTGTTTTAATCTGATTAATACATGAACACACAGGTTCCTCCTCTCTGTCGTACTGATGCTCAAAGCAAAGATTTTGGCTTTAATGGTCTTTTCTTTTCATGTTCTGCTCCTCCTTCACTTCTGGTCACGAGGTATAGATCGTGACCATAAGAATGCGATCACAGTTGATTAGTTTGGCCTATTTTAGAGTTAGGCTGAGGAGCTCAGTCATCAGGGAGGAGCTCAGACTACAGCCATTACTCCTCCATGTCAGAAGGAGTAAGCTGCGGTGGTTTGGGCATCTGATTAGGATGCCCTTTCCTTCTGGAGGTTCTCCATGCACATCCCATAGGGGAAACCTGAGGGCAGACCAAGGATCTGCTGAAGCGCCGATGTTTCCTCTAAATGAGTTAGATGGTGTCCCAAGGGAGAGCGATGCTCTGGTTCCCCTGTTTAAAAAACTATTTAAAAAAAAGACTTTAAAAACAACTATTTTGCTGATAGATTTGATGTCTAGTAAAGTCAAGATATAGACGATATAGATCATGCAATAGTAATATTGTTTTTATATTATTTGCTGATTGTATTATTTCCTGATCTTTTTAAGTGGTTTTGATCAGTAATTCTCCAGGTTGTAGGAAGATCTTTAAATTCTTTATCTTTTTCAGTTACGTGAGTTTTTGATAACCAAGTTGGGCAAAATATTCAACAAAAAATTCAGCTAATTTTTCATTTGGTTGTGCTCGATTAGGAGGTCTTTGGGGAAAACAAATTAACTTCAGCAAAATACTGATTCATTCCTTCAGATTGATAGATCAGAGTAAGTCTTTCTTTCAATAGGAAAAAAAATTGTATGTAAACAAAGAAACAAAGGAAGTCCAAAGAAACATTTTGATACGCCCGCAAAAAATCTGGAGAAAAATAAGCAGGCATTCAGAGATTCAAAGGAGGTTTGGCCTCCTTAACAAACAAGGAATATTCTAAGCCTTTTAGAGGTAGCCTGTGACCTTGCTAAGTCATTGTCAAATAAAGGCTTTCAGAAATGCTAAGAAAAGTGTGATAATAAAAAAAAAAAATACAAACAGAGGTCAAAGGCTTTATGGAAATCATAAAGGCTTAACTTTAATTTCTTTCTCTACAGGTGTTGATATGACCTCCTTATACTTCTGGCTTGAAAAACCTGGAGAGAAGGCAAGAAGATGAAAAAAGAGGGAAATTCGTTATTCTTGAAGTGTTGGTGTTTTATCTCATTCGGAAAAAAAAAAAAAGAAGAAGCCTTAAAGCCTGTATAATAATCACTACATTATAATCTCCACACAATGCCTTCTGGTTCATTCTTATATGCAAGAGGCGAAATCGTTTGCAGATTTCCACAAACACAGCCAAAGCCCTGAACCTTTTAGCGTTTATCAGTAAAGCTCTTTAATTTGCCTCTTCAGCTCAGCAAAGCTTCCTCTGAGGGTTTTTACGGGGAAATTACCTGTAATACCAGAGCTGAAAATGTAGGCTGATTATCCACATCCTCTCTTCCTCATTACGGCCTTATCAGTTGAGAACAGTTCTCTGAGACTGGAGAGCAGTCGAAGAAAGAGGCTCCCTCTGTATGGGTGGCTCTGAGGATGTAATCAACGATGAAGAGACAGTACGCCCTCGCACGAATCTCATATTCGGCCCAGGAGGTATTAAGTCTCTTATCAGCTTCAAAATCCATCATTATCAACTGCTAATAATCATACACATAGGACAATAGCGCAGATTAGCATTTCAGGGCAAACAAATTACAGCTAATATAGAACATGCTGAACATCAGAATAATTAAAGTGAGTCTCATTATTCAAAAACAACCCAAATTTTATTTTATTTTATTTGTTTTTTCACCTAAACATTTCAAACGGAGGCAGAAGAAAGATTCCTCGGTGTAATTTTGTGGAATTTACCTTTACAAGAGTCTTTGCACAGCTAATTAATTTTGGCTTCATTCAAACTGTCAACGTTATCAGTCAGCCTGCAGCGCGAATGAGCAAGTGTGGCACTAACAGTGCCGTTTCACATTCCTGAGACTATCAGCACATTTCTCTCAGAATAAATGATCTTCAGTGAAACAACACCGTCTGAGGCAGTCAGTGGAGTGGAGCTAAAATGTGAAAATTTATCTTTATGAAGATAGTTGCAACACTGTCGGCCTCATCCTGGGAATAGCAGGCCGCTCAGATCTGCCCACACACATCAGCAGCAGTGTTTTCTATTCTGACATCTGTTTCATCAGCACAGCTGACAGCACCCTCATCATCATTACCGTGTTACTCTGCTCCTAAGAAAAGGGGCCGCAAGCACTGGGGGGAGCGTTTCATGTGCCCAGGAGCTGGAGCTGCAGCACCCCCTGGTGGTGGCTGGAGGATCAAACCGTGAAGAAAACATGATCTGCTGAGCAGCGGCGCAAATAAATGTGTTGTTCGAACTGGCACTTTTATTATGTTGGAGAGAGAGAGAGAGAGAGAGAGAGAGAGAGAATAAAATCTTAATTCTGCAGCACAGCTTGGGGCTTCAGGATGTTAGAAAAGCCTCAGCACAAAATGTCAAGCTTTGCCTGTCTTCAAATATGGAGCATCTGATCTGGCATGTACTTTCTGGTCAAACAGATTGTTTATTTATTTACTTATTTTGGGGGTGGAGGGTTTCCCATAGTTTTGGACAAGATTGTGGTTCAATAATTAACGAGGAGAATCAAGTAGATATTTGGTTTTCATTCTAATGATTCAGTTAAAAATACAAAATGCTACTTTACTGAACAGAACAGTGTTACCTGATTAAAGAAGTTAGAGCAGTACTAATTTATTTATTTCCAAAAAAATAATTGACATTTAACCAGGACATTCTCATACAATTATCAAAAATAACACTTCAAAGATAAAGGGTTTGCTCAAATTACCTGGTTAACCATAAAGGAAATATTGTCAAAAAATCACAAGAATTACATGACGATTGTCATGGAAAATTATGGAAATTTTACTAAATAAATATTTTTAACACAAGAATAATGTTAAATCTCACATTTAGCTGACAGCTTGCATACCACTCAAGAGAAAACTGACGTTAGGTGCTACTAACCATCTTCTGCATGTTAGCTGCAGCGGGCACGACCCCTCTCCTCAGCTTATTGTGCTGGGCAACAATCTGATTTCCTATTGTTTACTCTTCTGCTTCTGTTGCTGTAGCAACAAAATGCTAATGGCTCATCTAAGTGTGTGGCTGGAGGACAGCTTTTGACAAGTCTGTCTCTCAAAGTTCACTCTTTTAGACGCAACAAGTCATGCAACTCCATTTATATGTATAGAGGAGAGTAATATTATTTGTGAGGCAAGAAGTTCACTTGAATTCAACTGTTTCAACAAAATGTCGACAGTTTTAGACTCAAAATGATGTGGTAAAGTAGAAACATGTTTTAGATTCGATTTAGAGCACTTAGCACTATCAGCTGTTACAGTAACTTCCACATCTTTAAATCTGCTTTAAATCTTGATTCCGCATGTGAATGCAAAACGTCACCCACTTTAATAGATACACATAGAAAGTTTTGCACTGTGAGTTGGAGTGTCACTGCTCTGACATTAAAAGTGCGTTCACCGTCGGTGTCCGCACATCCGGTGTCTCCGCCAGAGTTCAGCTGGTCCAGCTCAGTGTTGCCAGCAGAAACAAATTGAGAAGCAGATCCAAGCTTCTGGGAGTTACTTCAGATGAACTCCCACCAAATCCTTGGCAGCAGCAACACTTGTTTGGCTCGCTGTCATCCTGCTCCTCTCTGCAATACGCTTTTCAAAGTTTTCATGGGTTTTCGTTCATTTGCTAAAATTGTTCAATTTACAGTTTCCAACCTTTTTAAAGTTGCTTCTTTGTAAACAGCAAATCTTAGGGAATGAATAAATAAACACTTTTTGATAAAGCACTTAAGCTGTTCAACTCCATAAATTAAGTCTGTTTGAAAACATATTTTGCTCTGACTGTTTTAAATAAGAATTTGTTTCTTAACCATATTTTAGGTTTTGATTAAGTGAAGCATATTTTCAATTCTGACTGATTTGTTAAATTAAATGCCGGAAAAAAATTGGATTTTGTGCTCTAATAAATCAATAATCTAATAATGTTTTGCTAGCCTTCTTTAAAATAATCTTATCTACAGTTTATAACCCCAAAATGATGACAGCAATCAAATTTCAGCAATCTAGAACAGCACCTACAATGATTTTCGGCAAAATGATAAAATATATATAAAGTAATTGTATTTCTAAATTAATTAACTTAAATAACTTAGGTTAACAAATTTAAATGGCTTGAGGTCGAATTACTCATCAAAGGTTAACAGTTTCTGTTGTAAAGTAATAAAAATCAAGTAAAATGTGTGATTTATGATGCCATATGTTAACATTTCCTATTTAAATGTACGTCTGAATTTATTTTTAAAACATATGAATTTATTGACGCAGAATTTCAGAAATTCTTGCTTTTTTTAATGTACTCTGACGACTCAAGCTAAATATTTCTCAGACTTTAAGGTGCAGGTCAAAAGCTTGTTAAAATCTTGGAAAATGAAGGCTTGAGAAAGTTATCAAAGGATTTTTGATCAGATTGATTACAATTATAAGTCGTGGTAACACTGAGAAGCTCCACAAAGTGGTGGTTAGTTTACGTTTTCCTCCTTGGCAGGTATACCATAGTGTACTTTAGTAAGTCGTTAGGCTGAAGAGATCTGCATATTATTTCTGATTAGATCTACTTTGAAAAACTAATGTTTGTGAGCACCACTTGTCCTTGGAACTGAACTTTTATTTTTAAAGTTTAGGTAACAGAGATTGTTTTTAGACTCAGTGCTTCAGCATCAGAGTATATAACATATAGGAGATAACTTAAAATGAAATCAAGTGAAGTCGAATTGGGGTAAGTTCTCCCCACACACCCTTTTTTCCACGTCTCCTATTGTAAAAGACATAAATCACGATCTAAGCTTTGTGCTCTGATCTAATCATGATCCAAGCGCTGTGCTCTGATTCACAGTCTGAGGACGGCTGCAGAGCGGCACCATAGGCTCATGTCTCTCTCTGTGGGCTGCTTGCTTTGAGGATCCGGTTTTCATCATGTCATGTTCTCCTTTATAGTTTGGTTTCAGCAAGGATTTGTCTTATAGCAGTCGGTCAGAATAGCCCACCTGCTGAGGTGATTTCTCAGGTCAACCCAGCAACCAAAGGAGCTATTAATGGTTGATCCCATAACAGGCGTTCAAAATCACAGCAGAACAAAATTAAACTCATGCTGTTGGCAAAACCTCACTAAAAGAGGACAGGGATCGTGTCTTCATGTTTTTCGCACTTATTTGACGGATTTCACTTCTCGAAGACATTTTATCACCTCAATTTAATTTCATGTCTGCGTGCACAAACACATTCCTTTTTACTGTCTCATATTTGACATTAGCTTCAAAACATACAGACCATCAGGATAAGTGTTTTCTCGAAAACAAAAATAATCTTTCTTGCTACATCTTTCTCAGGAAGAAGTCTTGATGCAAAGAAAACAACTCAATGCAATGTTCTTTAGTAGATAACATGCTTATATATATATATATATATATATATATATATATATATATATATATATTTACTTCAGGCTGCTTTCCTGTTTCTTATGTTTGCTGTATATTTTTCACTTTCTTCCCACTGTTTTTCCTTTCAGCTGGGATCTGCTACAACCTTTAACAGCCTAATGCAGGTAAAAGGATCATCTTCCTTAAAAGTTTATAAAATGATGCATAAATGGTTTAAACCAGTCAATGCAAAGGGCAGGGATGCATGTACAGTATGCACATGCTCCTGCAGAGGGCACAGCTTCTCTTCGGGCTCACATACATTCAAGCTGCTTGCTTAGAGAGGAAGTGCTGTCCAAGTTAAGTGAAGGGATAATAACATGGTCACATTTTTCCTCCAAACCTCTTTCCGCTGATTGGTTGCTGTAAAGTAAACCCAGCATTCCACACCATTTAGCTACAGCAGCTTTTCCACTCAGGACTATTTCCTCACCTGACATTCCTGCTCCCTCGCAGGGAAGCTCAGTTCAAGTTCACTCTGCTGATAGTTTTCAACACACCAAAAGGACTGCGTACTGGAAACATGTTTGCATCAGCTGTGAATCTCATTGCTTTGGTATATGTGTGCTCTCTCCATCCTGCTTTTGGACAGGTAAGAATCTCTACAGAAAAAAAGTTCCTGACTAATGTGCAGAATGTGTCGAAGTTTGAAGTTTAATTTAAATAGTTTCAGTCTCTCATAACAATGTTTGCTCTTAAGGGTTAACTTCTCGCAGATTCCTTTAAGCTCTGAGGTACTCATGAGTATGATCATGAAAGTCCTCGCTGTACTAAAGAGAGAAAAGCTTCTTTTCCATCTGCGTTGCACGCGAGCTTCAGGAACAACATGCCTCAGTCCGCCAGGGCTGAAATCACGACTGTATCTGTGCTGCGCTTCACTGCAAGGCTGCAAAACATTTCCAGGAAGCTCAGTGTGTCTGTGAATGAGTCTCTTCGCTTCATAACATCTGTAACTGTACCTTGGTGTGGAGTATTTGTTTGCATTCTCCTGAGATGTGGTCAACATGAGCAGGTTTATAAATAAATGTAAGAACATGAGTACGATCATTCGGGTCCTTTAAGCAGTATGCGACCCCTTATGTTGATTATTTTTGGTTTGATTTGTTTAGATTTTTACTGTAATTCTGTGCCGACTGCGGAAACATTCGTGAATTCACATTAGTGAATTTGTGAAGCCATGTAAAATCCCGTCTGGCGCGAGCAGAAAGAGGCCTTTGAGAGCAACGCTGTGAACTCCTGCCTCCATCTCTGCCAGATGACTGAAGTCTTTCCAAACCTCCGTTGAGCCTAAATAAAGAAAGGTGTTTTCAACAAATATTTGTGTTTCTTACATAACCTCTGCTGGATGAAAACACTAATTGGTTGTGCAAAAACACGCATGAGAGGCTGGGCAGGTGAGGGAATGGTGGAGATGAATGAATGAGTGTAATGAAGGGAAACATGTAACCTAAAAACAAGAATCTAGCCCACCTTTCCCTCTGCATTTACTAACATGTAGTGATTTAACACAGGGAAGGCAGCTATAGTCCAAACTGAACCCAGTTGGTTTTGTTTTAAATACTTTTCAGTCAAACATACATGAGGCTCTTGGAAAAAAAATTAAGAGCCCACTGCTCTGAACCCCATTGAAAACCTCCTGGTTTCTCCACCAGATATTGATTTCTAAACTCTTCCTGAGTCAAAACTTTAGTATTGTTTCTAAATGACTATTTAGTTCCACTTATCTTCTCACCAACACTTATAGCTAAAAACAAATAAAAGTAATCCACAGCATGATGCTACAACCATTATGTTTAGTGCTTTGCGTGTTGACCAAAAAGTTTTGGTCTCTTCTGATCGGAGCACCTTCTTCCAGTGTTTGCTTGTGGAAAAAGTTGCAAATGGAACCTAGAATTGGTTTCATTCAACAAAATTCTGAACTCTGTTTTCTAATTTGTCGATTTCTCAAAGCTTGTTGTGGTGGCAGGTGCATTTCCGTCCACTTTGCCTTTTGCACTACTTTGTGTTGAACCATCACATAAAACCAAAGTGAAATGCATTGAGGTTTGCAGCACTTTTCCAAAGCACTGTTTGTTCTCCTCCACACATGGACATCTAAATAGCACAAATCTTTATTTTACGCATATGTTCATGGTGGAACACTGAAGCTCTTTGCCATCTGGAAGATAAAATATTTATGGTTTAAAGGTCATTTATATATGAGATTTGCTATTTAATAGTTCGAGAAAAAGTTATCCACTGGCTCATCGGTCAGTGACAGGAGTGGCTTGTGGTCTCTCACTTCAGAAGATCTTTCTCTGTAGCTAAATATTTATTTTCAACAGACCCCAGCAGGAGTAATTGCTGCAGTGGTACATAAATAAATCAAAGAAACCAGCATTTCCTTTGAAGAACATTTCAGAAGAACTTTCTGTAATTTTAAACATTCATAGCGTACGCTTTCAAAGAGTTTAGACCACAACATGCAACCAGTTAAGACTTTAGGATCTATTGCAATCTGCTGCAAAAATTACTGAAAATTTTGCAACACTGCCTTTCTGAATTTTGCTTACTGTTCTGCTTTGTGCCAGGACTGTCCAAATAGGCAGGAAATCCAAGGTACGCTGAAGCAAGTGCAGAAGCTTTTGTCGGCCCATGAAGCCTCCTGTTTGCAAAGTCTGCGCAACCTGAGGAAGAAAATAAATTTACTGCAGAGCAGTACAGGGAAGCAGACAGCAAGATCTACAAACAGTAAGCTAAAATGAATTCGAGCAAAAGTGTCTTTTTAATATGACGTTGATGTTTTGGTTCAATGTTTGTATTTTTGCAAGGTACTTGTCCAAAACTCGACGCACCCGTTAATGGGAGGAAACTTGGCAAATCCCACAGTGTCGGCCATGAGGTCCACTTTCTGTGTGACCCTGGGTATGAAATTGTGGGATCAGAAAGCAGAGTTTGTCAAGAAAGCCTCACCTGGACTGGCCAGCAGCCGACATGTCGAGGTTTGCGTCGAGTCCTCTGCTGTTTGCCCCCGGCTCTGAGACATTTCCTACATTTCTTTCCTCTCTTCCTCCTTTCTCTCAAACAATCATTTTACTCTCTCATCACTATAATTTTATCTGCCTTTCATTTTGACACAGTTTCATCAGAAATGCTACTGATTTCCACATAAAGATGCACTTTGAATGCTCTCTGTGATCACATTTCTTTTTTTCCATATGTTGGTTGTTGTGCAGAGAAAGTCTGACACGGGATATTCCATTCCAGCCTCTTTGTCCCGCCTGATAACTTCCTGACTTTGAGATAACAGCTCAAAGGCTGTTTGATCAAACATGTATTTTCCTACAAATCTTTTGCCTTATTATTTTCTCATATTTCTGTCTCACGCATCCATATATCGTGATGTCCTGGTGGCTCGAGGATCAGGGTCATCAAGTTGCACATCTCGCATGATCTGCAGCGTTCAAAAGTGCCAGCAGTGTGTAACCCCGTCTCTGTCTTCCTCCCGCAGACTTCCATGAGTGTGAATCGTCTCCCTGCCTGAACGGTGGGACCTGTGTGGATGAGGTGAACCAGTTTTCCTGTGTCTGTGCCAAAGGCTGGACTGGAGATACCTGTCAAAGCCCTGTGCCAACATGTGAGTTTAAAGCACAACATGCCCACGTTATGCATGTGTATGAATGGCACTTTTCGTTTGCCAGTTTACCTTCATCATAAGGTAGTAAAACGCTAAGATTTGAGTGATAAATGAATGTACAACACATGTAAATGCAGTTTAAATGTGACTAATTAAATTGTCCATGTCAACATTGTCCAAAAGACACGAGTTTCTTCAAAGTTTCAGTTTTACACCCAACAAAGACATCCTTTATTTGTGACAAATCTCCAACAATATATTTGGTAAACAATATTTCTCTCATATTTAACGACCTCTTGGATCATTGAACCAAAAATGCTATTTTTCTGCACACGTCTAAAAGGTGGGCCAAGCAGAGGCATGTCCAGCTCTTCCACTTCAAATGTGCATTTGAAGTCGACGCTTCTGAGCATAAAAAGAAAAAAGACAAATCAAAGTATTGTTCTGGAATTGATCGAAATAGTTCACTTCTTACACAACTGTCTTTGTTGTTGGCAGCTCTGACTGATCTGTCTGTCCCATTGTGTCAGATTAAGGAAATGGAGTTGACACAGAGCACCGTTCAAGAAAATTACATCAAACTGAAAGCCTTTTCTCCTCTCCTTCAGTCTTCATCACCACAACAAATACGTCTGTTGGCTCCACTTTGGCTGCTTCCACCTTACCAGCTGCCACAACTGGGACGTACGTTCGTCCGTCACGCTGCACGATTGTGCAGGGGACCACCCACTGCACCTGTGAGCCAGGATACACCATCTCTGGTAGAGACAGCTACAGCTGCACAGGTGCGCTCCATAGTTAGTCGACTATAACTATAAATAACTGTTTTGGGTGCATAATGTGTGTTCATTGTGTGTTGCAGATATAGATGAATGTGAGCTCTTCCACAACGGACCAGCAGGAAAACTGTGTTTACATAAGTGTGTTAACACCCCTGGAGGCTATCGCTGCTCCTGTCCTGCTGGGTATAATGTGACTCGTGACGGACGCAGCTGCAAAGGTGAAGAGACACTTTGGGAGTTTGGAGACCACCTTACTACGTCCATGTCATAAAAAATGAAGTTGAAACATCTAAAAATGTGTTTTAAAGATACAGAACAAGCAAACTGAGGCAAAAAAAACCTCAAAAAAGTTACAATATTATGAAAGAAGTGGGTGCAGCCTCGATGTAAATGGAAACAAGGAAAAGCAAAATAACACGCAAGAAAAAATTAGATGTTTTTAAACTGTGCCAGTACCTGAACTAAGAGTCAAAAATGTGTATTTTCATGTGCATAAACTAAAAAAGATATATGTAGTTTTATTAGCATCTTTTCTTTTCAGTTTAAACAGCATTAAAGTGTTCTATTTAGTCATTGAAACTCCTGGTCCTTTTTCTTTCTCACAGATATTGATGAGTGCGCCACCAGGCAGAACAACTGCACAAACGACCAGATGTGTGTTAACACATACGGTGGCTTCCAGTGTGTTCGGGTGGACTGCCCCAAAATCCCTCATGCGACATATGTCAAGACATCACCCATGTGAGTGAAACCTTTAATACTGTCTCTAAAAAATCAAGTAAAAGTTCGTCTATTTCTATTTCGTTTCAACACAAAATAAGTCGAATAAAATTCAGTGCGTATTGTCCTGATAGACAAATGATGGGTCTGATCCCAGAAATCAAAGCTCCTGTTGTCTTTAATGCACTTTGGAGAAACAAAGCTCAGACACTTTAAATTAACATTAAACTGTGTTTCTTCTCTGAAGACCATATTCAGTCTAATGTGATGTCATGGTGGATGAGAGTTAAGGTTCTAAATTGTCTAATTTTAACTTTGAAAAGAAAATACGATATTTCACGTAAAAGGATGAAGTAGAAAACAAACGAATAGGTTTAAATTCTCCTCTGTTCTGCTCCAGGCGTTGTGAACGTAACCCCTGCCCTTTGGACAACAAAGCCTGTTCTCAGACCCCAACCTCCTTTTCCTACCATTACCTCGCTGTTGTGTCCAACCTGTCTGCCCCACGCGTCATGTTCAGGGTCTCGGCCCTGCGTCAATTGGGCGATACGCTTCGCTTCACCTTACTCGGAGGGCGGCACGCACGCCGCCACTTCACAGTTCAGCGCTCAGACCGTCAGACGGGTCAGCTGATGCTGGTGAGCCCCGTCCAGGGCCCCGCCACTCTGGAGGCGGAGGTGGAGATGAGCGAGCTGGAGAGACGGGTCCAGCTGGGAAGGTACATCACCAAAATCACCATGTTTGTTTCCCAGTACGACTTCTAGAAGAAAAAAAGAGGGAAATTAATATTTTGCAAAGTTTGAGGAGATTGTGAATTAAACGGAAAACCAGCATTCACATGACGCAAAGCATGACATAATTCAACTGTCTGTCCTGAATAAAACAACCAAGCCTGCTGCGATACGGATGATGAGTGAACATTACATAACTATTATTTTGCTGCTTTTTTATTATGGTTTTAAAACTTGTGTGATAGAACTTCATGTTTGTGCCTCGGTGCAATTATTAAACATTACGTTAACAATTTAAAGTTTTTCGTTTGTAAAACTTCTTCAAAAATAAAAAATAAAAAATAGAAAAATATGCTTGTTGAAGTCTGTAAATACACTGAAAATAAAGTAAAACAAGCTGGAATGCATTGGAAGACCTGATAAATGTGAGCTGTGGTTGTTAAAAACCATAAAGTCCAACAGGACAGAGCAAACACTGTTTAGAGCAGGGGCAGCTGAAATTAAGCTGCTGAAAAGAGCTTCTGTGATTAAAGTGCAAGTATAAATTTAACCTTAGAAAATGCAAAACAAGTAAACGTTCCACACACCCCAGATGCATGATCAGTGTGATTGTTTTCCTGTCTTACTTACTGGAAGATCAAGTGCCTTCCAAAAGTATTCATAAAGCTTTAACTTTGTCACAAAATTTGCCACAAACTTTAATTGAGAATGTTAGCTATTAAATCAGATAAGGAAGCTACATAATGCAGGGATAAAGTGTTGCATGAACACAGTACTGACCCTGATATGGCCTGAAGCCATTTTTCAAAGAAGCTGTCATGATCTACAGGTGTTTTGGTTTTCATTTGTGTTTATGTGTTGATGATCATTTCCGTATCGCTATGTTCATTCAGTTTTGCCATACTGCAGTTAATTTCTTTGTGGGCACAAGAATGATGTTGCTGTATGAGGTCATTCTTTTGTGTTTTCTTAGTCTATCCATGTATTCTGTTCTTTGTACATTGGAGTTTGTTCTCTTATAATAATACTTTTATTCTTTCCCTCCTTTTTCTCTTGTGTTTATTAGTCTCCCCCTTAGTTTACCTGCATGCATTCTGCCCCAGCAGGTCCTCTTTGTCTCGGATTATTTCATCTGGTTCTATGTTATTCTCCTTAGTATAAGAGGTTCTTACTGTTCATCTATGGATTGTTCTGTACACTATGCTTTTCCTTGACCTGCTCTCCCAGTGTTATTTTCTATAAGTTCTCATTATTTTATTAAAGCATCCTGTTTTATCACAGTGTCTCTCTGCATTTTGAGTGTTTTATAAACACAAGCATGACAGAAGCAGCCAGAGGTCAGTGGAGAGATCCACAGCTCCAGTGGAAGAATATTGAGAAGACAAATAATAAATAATAATGGACATAGAAGAACACCATGTGCTGGTTGAGGTTTTCAAGCATATGACAGTAAAAATTAAGGTTCTCTCTTTGGATAAATCAAACTGGCCAAAAGTCAGAAATTATATTTCTGTTATTATCATAAGTAATGTGAGTTTATTGTCCAATAAAGCACTGGTTCCCACATAAAATTCCCACTCATCTGCATCTCACATTTTCTATATTTTACTTCTCTATGGTTTCTTTCCTGATACAATAATTTCGACACAAACTGAAACTGCCTCCCATAACCATCTATTCTTATTCCTTCAGCTCCAAAACCTGTTCTCTGAAATGGACAGCAATAAAAGTATAATAATGAGTGATTACAGAAATTAATGTTCCGATCTGAACATGGCACTGTCATCAGAAAACATTACACTCACTTTGGGTTACCATTAATAGTGATATTTGGTTTGGTAGTTGGCTTATTATGCAACATCGCCCCCTAATGTTCAGAGCTTAGACCTGTAATAACTAAATCTAACTCAGTACTTTTCCAATATTCCAAATATTCTTACTATGATGAGAAATAAATCAAGCTGTCATGGTTCAAAGACCTGGAATGAAGCACAGGCTCTGGATTTTCTTTTTGGGATCATCATGTCTAGGTTGTAGTAGTAGACCTGATTTCCTACCTACTGGAGATCATCATCATCATAATAGAGCTGAAAGCAGGAATTACAACCAACACTTTGCAGTGCTCGTAGTGGAGATACAGAAAACTGACTCACTAAAGTACACCGGGTTTTTCTAGTCATTCTGTGTCTCCTTCTGTATTGAATATGTTCATGCATCATGGTTTGTTTCTAAAGCGGAAACTGTGGCTGGATTCATACCATCATCGTTGACCAATTTGTGATTATTTCATATGCCTATTTTAGATGTAACAAAAATACTTTTGTGTGACATTCACTGTAAAATGGAGGTAACTAAATCATTTCTATTACTGTTAGTTTACCATAACACAGCAATAGGTATAGCTTAAAAAAAAAAAAAAAAATTGCTTTTCAAATTGAACAACAACCGAATAGTTGATGAAAAGCGAAGTAAAACTCTGAACCCCTGGACCATAACATGTACAAGTACAAAAAGAGAAATGGTTTCATCATAGTACAATAAAAAAAAAAAAACAGCTTAAGTACACTTAGATATTTAATAAATTGTGTATGTTCCTTCTCTAGGAGGGACTTCCAGTGCTGAAGGATCTGTGTCTTGAGTATCCCCATAGTGAATGCAGGAATCACCAACCCAATAATACAGGAGTGCCATCCATTGGAATTTACAGAAATTGCAATTCCACCCAAATGGGACGAAATAAACCCTAATGTACAATACAAACTAATACCAAAGTGGCACTGTTTGCTTTCTCTGCCACTTAAAATACATGCCATGTAATGCCGGCGTAAAATTGAATGTAAATGCTCTGCCACTTCGCTCCTGCACCCTAACCCAACATTACTGCAGGGCTCCTCCCATTGACTGGCCCCCAACTTCCATTCTCCTAAAAAAAAAAAAAAAAATAAATTAAAAAAAGAGAGAGAGAAGAAACTCCAGTGTTATCCTGAATCCATGTTGCAACTTTTCCTACCCCGAAGTAAGTTGTGTTAAATGTTATTTCCAACACTGACTTATCCAATCAGAGCACGCGGTGTAAACTTACCCAGATGAACTTAAACAGAGTTAACATCGGAGTTAGGGTAACTTTATCCAGCTTCTTCTTCTTCTTCTTCTGCGGGGAAGGATTGTTTTTAAACGGCTAGCTTTAGCTTAGCTCTGCAGATGTTGCTGAAAACAAGACCCTGCTCTACATTTTATTTACATGAACTTTTGTATTTAACTAAAATATAAAAAGCTAGCGACCTTTAAGCGTGTTTTGTCACTTTTATAATTACTTATGGAGTTTATTTTGTTACAAACAATGGCTAGCTAACTGCTAACAGCAGCGCTGCTACTCCCCCGGGTTGAAAATAACAGTTTTAATGCGGATTATTGCTTCATAATTAACGTACTTGAAGGAATATATTGTAGCATCTTAACATCTTATTTTCATTAAAAAATATATATGATGGCAGTTTCTTGAGTAACTTCAGACGAAGATGTCCCATTTTAGAGACTTTAAAATGACTTTTCTTGTCACTTTATCGAAGTTTTTGCTGGAAATCGATTTATTTCATTAATTAAAATAACTTTTACGACTTATTAATACTAATATTATTAATACTCATGTGCTTAAAATACACAACTTAATTTGATTTTGTGTCTATCCAAACCAAAAATATTTTTTCAAAAAGGACACAATTTCCAATATAAATACATTTCCATACTATAAAACCAAGTCTGTAAAGCAATGGTACACTTGTGCAGTGACGTATATAAAATAAATGTTATTTATTTTAGTACTCTGATTTTTATGCAGCATATATGCATTTGCATCATATTTTAATTAATGTCTGTAAACCTAGATTTATAGCTGTTTCAAATATTTTAAGTGTGATTATTGTGAGCTATTTACTGATATTTCTAGAAATATATTATGTGGTAAACAACTGATTGTATCAGTTGATACATTTATAGACATGATGAGTTAATTTAGTAAAAAAAAAAAAAAAAGAAGTGACTATTTTATGAGTTTCACTGCAATTATTGTAATAAAAGTTCTATTTTTTACATCTATTTCTAAAAGAAATTTTCTAACTTTTAGGAAAAATCATCAATTCTTCTGTTATATTTTTGCTATAAATGTATTTTTAACATGTGGAAGCTTGAATTAAAGGATGACTGTTTTCAAGCTGCTTATCAAAAAGAATAAATAGCACAATCAGATGACATTAAATAAGTTGAAAACCGTTCTCAGTTGATTTTCCTGCTTTTTCCAAAGATGACAAGTACATAACGTTGCTGCACACAGGAGGAGAGACAAAATGTCTCCCAAAGTCCCTGCCGGCCAAGGCAGAGGGGACTACTCTGCCGTCCAAGTTGCAGTTCGAGTTCGTCCGCTGCTTCCCAAGGAGCTCCTGCACTGCCATGAGAGCTGCATCACCGTGGACCCTGAGCTGAACCGTGTCACCCTGGGTCATGATCGCCACTTTGCTTGTGACTTCCTGTTTGAAGAGACTTGCTGTCAGGAGGAGGTTTATTCTGCCTCCGTCCAGCCGCTCATAGATGCATTCTTTCAAGGTTTCAACGCCACAGTGTTTGCCTATGGCCAGACAGGCTCAGGCAAGACTTACACCATCGGAGAAGCTAATATTAGTAGGTTTTTATGTTTTCTCTCTTTGTAGTACGTTTATTTAAAATGTCATAATGCTATTGCTGTAACTTTTTTCTCACTGCAGTGCGTGAGACCAATAAATGTCCTTCCTTTCTGCATTCGGCTTACAAATTTGATACCATGCAGTTCTGAAAACTTGCCTTCATGTTTAGGTTCCTTCAGAGATGAGGAGCAGGGCATCATCCCCAGGGCTGTTGCTGATGTCTTCAAGCTGCTCGATGAAAACGACCTCACAGACTTCTCTGTACGAGTTTCCTATTTGGAGGTCTACAAAGAAGAGTTCAAGGACTTACTGGAGGTGAAGACGGCCAGCAAGGACATCCATATCCGGGAGGACAAAGGGAACATTGGTATGGTTTTCCTTACTGATTTTTATGGTGCAAAATAAATACAATGTCGTATTTGCTACTGTAAACTTCATGTCGTGTTACTTTCCAGTGTTGTGTGGCGTGAAAGAGAGTGAAGTAGAGGGTCTTGACGAGGTGTTGAGCTTGCTAGAGTCAGGAAACACAGCCAGACACACCGGAGCAACCCAGATGAATCCAAACTCCAGCAGGTCTCACACCATTTTCACCCTGCATATGGATCAGCGTCGTGGAAGCACTCGACTTTATGCGACCGCTGGAAGCACTGGACCACAAGTGTTGTCTTCCAAGTTCCACTTTGTAGACTTGGCTGGGTCAGAGCGGATCTTAAGGACTGGTAACACTGGAGAGAGACTGAAAGAAAGCATCCAAATCAACAGCGGCCTTTTAGCTCTGGGTAACGTCATTGGGGCCCTCGGTGACCCAAAGAGGAAAGGCTCTCATATACCATATAGAGACTCTAAGATCACAAGGTATGTGGGTTTAGGTGATACTTTCCTCAAGAAAAATGTTCTTGCATGAGAGGTCTTATAAACTTAATTTTTGTTTCAACTAGGATACTAAAAGACTCTCTTGGAGGAAATTCGAAAACACTGATGATTGCCTGCATCAGTCCGTCATCCTCGGACTTCGATGAGAGTCTGAACACACTGAACTATGCAACGAGGGCCAGAAACATTCAAAACCGAGCTACGGTCAACTGCAAGCGCGAACCGGATCGTGTGGAAGGACTGGAGCAGCAGATCAAAGCCCTTCGAAGGGCTCTGGAAAACCGCCAGCGATCCGAGACACGAATCATTGCTCACGCCGATCCAAACAGGAGACCGAGAGTAGGAGAAGCAGAGATCAGCAGGCTGCAAGCACAAAGCGCTCACTACAGGACTTGTACAGACACTGCTTACAGGTTCAAGCACATCTACTAAAGGAGTTAACCTCAAGTTTTGATTATAAAACAATTGGTTGTTCGCTCACACTGCAAAAACACAAAAATTTACCAAGTATTTAGGCCTGGGTTCTTGTGCAAATATCTTAGTACACTTGAAGTAAGGTAAAACCCCCTAAAAGTGACTTCTCTGAAATATATAGGAGCTTGTATTCTGTAAGTAATTCTTTAATATTGATTACAAAAAAAGTAAAAGTTTCACTTTGAGATTTTTACACTTAAAACTATATTTTTCAATAAGTGTCAAAAATCTGACAGCGAAATTAGTACTTTTTCAGCAATATTAAGCAATGTTGTTACTTAAAACAAACTCCTATGCCTTGCTGAAAATTTACTTGATATTTGATCTACAAACTTGACAAAAATACCTGGTAAGATTTGTTGTTTTTGCAGTGTAAGAATTTGCAAAAATTGAGATCAGAGATGAATTCCTTTATAGTTTTTCCTACATTGACATGACAGTTGTGAACCCTTGAAGGTATTAATTAAAAATAAATATACGTGAAAATAAAATTATAGCTTCTGCTGTTATAGTTTATGCCAAGCAGTTTTTAAATCCCTCCTGAAGCCTGATGAACAAAAATGTGAAAGATAGTTAGTTAATTGGTGTCGATGTGTAGATTTCCTTCTGGTCCTCTGATCAATTTCTATTTGAATCAATTTGTTGTTTTGTCAGGTGTGAAATGTGTCTGTAATTGTATTGATTTCAGGCCATTTGGACGACTTGTATTGATCTGTTCTGTTGGTGTGCAACAGGCTGCTGGGGGAGCTTCAGAGCGAGGGGACTTTGACCGCAGAGCAGAGTCTGAGGGTGAAGGAGTGGCTTTGCTCGGTGGAGGAGGAGCGGAGCGGACTCACAACCGCCTCCGGACCAGACAGCGGCATCGAGAACAGCTCCACTGAGGACAGCGTCGCGTTGAGAAGAGCCAGGCCTTCTATTAGGAATCAGGTCCGCTTCTTTCAGATGGATTTCAGTCACAGATCGCTGACTTATGAGTAATTCACTGATTGTCCAACAACTCCTTTCACAGGACACAGAAGCTGTGGAGGAGAGCTGGGACGATGATCAGGACAATGAGAAAGAAGAGAGTGTTCTTCATCTTCAGTCAGAAATCCAACGGCTGGAGAAGGAAAACACTGATTTCTTAGCAGCACTGGAGGACGCTATGGAGCAATACAAGCAGCAGGTTAGATGCACTTTCAATGTGATTCTCATTGTTTTCTATCAGAGCAGCATTCACAGAAATAACCAAATTGTCCTCTAACCTGTTCCCCCAAGATGGTGCATAACATTATATTTACAGGATTTTCTTTTCTTGTTTCTCAGAGTGACAAGCTGCAGGAGCAGCAGGACCTGATAACAGAGCTGCAGTACCAGCTGTCCAGTCTGGGGCAGATGGGTTTGGGGCTCAACTTGAGGTTTAGACCACACACGGCCCCCATGGGCTCCATGCAGCATGGGCAGAATGGAAGCACATGCAGACAGGTAATAAACCTTTCCTTAGAGAAAATCTTTTATTGTTTTTGGTTTTATTACAAACCAATCCCCCATAATCACCAGATTTATGGCTTTGGAGGTAATACTGATAACCCCAAAAATTAAGAAAATAACTTTTTTAGTAGGAATGTTGATCCCGGTATTCACAAAATGAAATGAAAGCAAGGCACAAGTTATGCTTTTTTAAAGTTACAGTCCTCAAACTTATGGAGTGCTTCAAATTAGTTCATGTTTGGTCTAACATTTTTCTGTGTGTATTATCAACAGGTGAACTTGATGGGTCATATTGGACAGGTTCCTGATCAGGATGCAAAACTTTATGAGGACCAAGAGACTCCAGGAGGAACAGAGACCTGCGACAGGGAAAAAGAGGCCAATCATCCAAACGTCAGCCAAGAGAAATGCAGGTCAGTCTGCTCCAGTGCAGCGTCATCATGTAAAAGTACAAGCAAAAATATTTTATTTTAAAAATTGTATTTTTACTTCAGTGTCTTACAGGATAAACTATCATTTGATTTATGTTAAATTTGTCATTGATTTGCCACCTCACACTGTGATATTTATATTTTACCCCTGTATTTTTGTTTTTGACATTTGTCTGAGTGAATCCTTAAATATAAATTAAAAGAGGGAGATTTTACAAGCTGCTTGATCTCTAAGCAACCCTAAATTAAACCTTAATGAATCCTTTGGTTCTTAAATCTGGTTCAAACTGGTAAACTGAATTTTGGGGGATTTTTGCATTGATAATAAAGGTACCAAAGTTCACAACCTGTTTTTTAAAAGATGCTCTGGTCCTTGTTTTGAACTAGAGCTGCTCTAACTTAGTTGCTAAAACCAACTAAGAAGCCCTGTACTCTAACAATCATAAATCATTTTCTGCATTGTATGATTTCATGATTTTTGAGGCATACAATGATGCAAATCAATTACTTTTCAAGCTCAAAGTTAGAAATTTGAATATGGAAAAAAATTGCACTTTAAACTGTTTGTTGCATCAGGCCGGTGAACCTGACCTGGACCAAGCGGGAGCTGCTTTCAGGAGGACTGAAGCCTCTCTCTTCTCAGCCTGAGCCCGATCAGCACCCATGTTTAGCCAGAAAAGCTTGTAAGTCTAAACCCTGAAAATTAAAGTGATGGCATTTCAAAGAGTTTGAGCTCTTAGACTTTCAATTTAATTAATTTTCACCTGGAGGGAAGGGGTTTTCAGAGAGTGCTGATACGATTACAGATTTAATTTTACTCTTGATTATTTCTGAAAGATATTATCTTTAAATTAATCTATATTTTGGTTTTAATTATAACCAAAATATAACCTTTATCAGTGTTGAACAGCATTAGTTTCTGACAGATTACCCACAGATGCAGACAACTGTATCATGTCATTGTTTTAACATTTTTCTTCAGGGTTTGCTGGTCTGAATATGAGTCATCTCAAAGTTTTGACCCATTTAACTTCACATATATGCTTTTAAATCCGTGAAGCTAACTCCAGCAGTGGGGAAAGTCTCAGAAGCTTTGAGGGAATATCAGAGTGCGGACTTCTTCAGGCACAGCAGAAGATCAGGGAGCTGTCCGTCACCATCCGAATGAAGGAAGAACTCATCAAAGAACTGGTCAAAACAGGTAGATGTCCTGCATCTCCTTTGGAGTCTATTCCTTTTATTGTTTATATCAGCTGACCGTCTTTCCTTTAGGGAAGGATGCTCAGGCCCTGAATAAGCAGTACAGCCATAAGATCTCGGCTCTGGAAAGTGAAGCCGTTCAGGCGCGTCAGGAGCTGCAGGAGGCACAACGTCAGCTGCAGGATCTGGAGAAACAAGAGAGAGAAATAAGCACAACAGACAAGAGCAGAGCGCAGGAATGTCGCAGGAAGATAGCTGCTGCTCAGAGCAGAGTTCAGGTTGGACTGATAAGCTTCTCAATTTAATGGACATGGATTGATGTAGCTCCTAAAGTGAAACCTTAAGCTAGGTTTTAAACGTCGCAATGTTTCTGTTTGAATGTTAGGTGCTCAGTCAGCGGCAGAGGGATACGGCTCGCCTGGCCAACCTTCCTGTCCAGAGTGAGCGCCGCGTGTCGGAGCTGGAGAGAAGCGTCCAGTCCATGAAGCAGCAGCAGGAGCAGCTGCAGAGGCGCCTGCGTGAGGAGAGCCAGCAGAAACGCCGCCTGGAGACTGAAATGCAGCGAAGGACTCACAGAGTCAAGGTAGAGCTAAGCAACATGAGTTGAGCATGATCAAAAGTTCTGGTTTTAATAAACAAACTAAGGAGGTATAAGTTTGACTGGGTGGAGAGTGTTGAGCAACAGGTGTGCTGTTCAAAATATTTTTATATTTGGTTCTTTGGATTTTCTTCAGCATTTCCGACGTCGTGCAAACTGCACCAGGCTTAACTTGCAAGCGAAACAGAACTAAAGTTTTCAGGTGGACCAGAGTTTGCCTATCTGAGAAAACAAACTACGGTCCATTTAAAGTACACCAAACACCTATCAGGTGAAATTTTCTAAAAAAAAAAAAAAAAAATGCCATAAATGTATGTCACTGTTAAAGAGTTGATTCACAGATTATGGTTTCAGTTAAGACTGATTCTTAACAAGATATAAAACAGAAAGCTATAAATGCAAAGATTTCAGGCAGCTGGAACAATTACCCTTTTTTCAAGAGCTTTTCCAATCAAAACCAACACCTTAAAACAATAAAAAGAATCTAAAAGGAGGCTAAGACAATGAAATAATGCAAGAAACATTTATTTACTGTGGAGTGTCACTGTTTTCCTCTATTTTTGCCTAAAAATCTATGATATTTTTGTTGTCCCAGGAACTTGAGATAAAGAATGAGCAGCAGCAGAAGATCCTTCGAATAAAGACGGAGGAGATTGCAGCCTTCCAGAGACAGAGACGCAGTGGAAGTAATGGATCTGTGATTTCATTAGAAGAGCAACAGGTGAGACAAAAACTGGCCTAAAGCAATAATTATAGCTTTAAGTAGTTAAGAAGACTGGTGGTTGTCTAATTTTGTGTCTTGACCCTGTGAGGGCAGAAGATTGAGGAACAAAAGCGCTGGCTGGATGAGGAAATGGAGCGTGTTCTCGATCAGAGGAGAGCGCTGGAGGATCTGGAAGGAGAACTGACGAAACGAGAGGAAATCCTGGCCAAGAAAGAAGCTTTGCTGCAGGAACGCAGCGGCCTGGAGACCAAGAGGCTCCGCTCCAGTCAGGTATCAACAAACACAAACAGCTCCAGTTTACTCGCGCTGCAAGTATATCATCAAGAATACCATGTCAATCTTTTGTCCAGGCCTTGAGTAAGGATTTGGTGACACTTACTGGGCGCATCGAGACACTGGAGCAAGAGCTAAGCGAGAGGAACGGCCTCCTTCGCAGCAGCAGCGCTCAGGACTCCCAACATATACGACAAGAGATCTCGAACCTGCGGCACGAGAAAGACTCGCTGCTCAAGCAGCGTGTTGAGCTGGATGATAAACTGCGGAAGGGAAACCTGCTCTCACCCGAGGTCAGTTCGATCTATAAACCCAACCTTTGCTGTGAACGAGGCGTATCGAGCCTCGTTCACACACAACCGCATTAACGGCATCACGAACCATCGCTGGAGCTTATTTCACATCATCATGCTCGGCTGTTTACCGGGTTTGTTTTTCAGGAGGAGCGGACTCTTTTCCAGCTGGACGAGGCGATTGAAGCTTTGGACGCTGCTATTGAATACAAGAATGAGGCCATCACTCAGAGGCAGAGGCAGCTCAGGGCTTCTGCCAGCATGCTCTCCCAGTGGGAGATGAACCTCATGGCCAAGCTCAGCTATCTGTCCGCCTCTGAGACCAGAGCCCTGCTGTGCAAATACTTTGACAAGGTTTGTTCAAACTTCACCAACTTCAAACTTCTTTACATGATACACTGTATATGTAAGCTGTTAAACTTAATTAATTGATTGTACCAACATTGTCTAATTGAGCGGCTGAATGGTGAACCTACCACATAAGTACTCTGAACTATGGCTGCAACTAATGATTATTTTATTAATCAAGTTTTCTGTAGATCTTTCTGGGAGTTAATGGGATAGAAATTGACACATTCTGCTGATTTTTATTTGTTTAACCACTTAAGCCTTAGATATACAATATTTTAAATACACTAAAAAGATGGATTCAAACCATTTGATTTATTTTTTTAAATAAGAAATTAGCTTTTTATTACCTAAAATTCAACCACACGCTTTACCGAACGCTCGATCATTTGTATTAAAGGATGCATCTGCAGCTAAAAGATGCTTCTAACATCAACATGTGAAAAGCTCAGCCCTTTCTGCTTAACCTAGCATTAATGCAGTGCATGGATGATTTGTTTATTATTTTTATTTTATATTATTATTGGCTTGCAAAAGGTTCTTAATAGGAGATTGAATTTTTTTTTACAATTTGAACCAGATGAAGTTGAAACTTTGCCACTTGAGAATTTTGGGTGGAACATATTTACAGACAAAAAAGGTTTTAATATCTTAATCCTAGAATGTGTACATTTTAGTAGCTTTTTGCAGTTTTAGCTTTATTGGAGCTCTTTTTTATTGTCTTCATATTCAATTTAATTATTAATCAGTTACAAAATTACTGAATGATTATCTTAGTAATCAATTTATCACGATCAATCTGATTAATTGCTTCAGCCCAACTCTGAACAGCATTGGTGCGGTCGCGTTTTGTAGGTGGTGTCTCTGCGTGAGGAGGAGCGAAAGCTGCAACTGGCGCTGGCCGAGCTGGAGATGCAGCTGGACGAGCAGCAGCGGCTGGTGCAGTGGCTGGAAAACGCCCTGGACCGCGCACAGCTCGACACAGACCGGCGACTCACGCAGCAGCAGAAGGAACACGAGAGGAGCATGCAGCTGCTGCTGCAGCAGTGTCGAGGTGAGAGCCTCGACACCTGGGACGGCAAAAATATCACCTCTTAACGTCACAAATCCTTCCCAACTAAGATTGCTAAGAGTGAAATTAAAATCACTCCTCTTGCTAAAAAAACATTTTTTTGAAAAGCATTTTTTAATTTCAAAACCCACTATTGAGGTCAAGCCATGTAAAATAAAGAAGTAACTCAAATAGAACCTGTCTGGCAGCAAGAAGTGAAGAAAAAGGTTGCAACAAGGTATGCATCAATCCCCAATCTGAAGAAAATTCAAGAACAGATTAGGAATAAAGTCACTCTGGAAAAAGTGTGTTTCTGCAAAAAAAAACAAGTCTTGGACGGTCACTTTTCAAACCGATAAATAGCACTTCAGAGCATCTTGCTGACAGTCCAACATGGTGGTGGCAGTGTGATGGTCTGGGACTTTGTTGCCGCTACCGAACCTGGACGACTGCAAAGAGTTTAGCCATGAATTCTCTTCTCTACTTGAACCAAAATGTTCTGCCATCAGATCCTGACTTTGGAGATTGAGCAAATTTGAGTTATTCAACACGACAATAATTTAAAGCACAGGTTCACCAACAAGTTCACCTCTGAAGCACTAAACAAAATGAGATTTTAGGTGCTGCAGCATAATTTTAAACAAGCAACTTATCCTCCAAAGTTTGACTGAATTAAAACATTTCTACAAAGCAGAGTGGACCAAAGTTTCTCCTCGATGACGTAAAAGATTCCTTATCAGCGATCACAAATACCTGATGGGCGTTGTTGCCACAAGCACAGCACAGCCACGTGTTATAGTTTGGAAAATTGCTTGTTCATACTGGGCGAGGTTGGTTTTAAAAGCTGTCACTTAATAAATAAAATCTTCATTTGAAAACTTATAAAAATATAAGAAAGCAAACCCAGTTTTGCCATTTTGGGAGTACATTTGAAATTTAAAGGTGAAACTAGAAATGTATTTGCTGAAGTCTGTGTTTGTATGCTGTTGTAGATAATGACTGTGAACCTTTACGTTTGTCCTCTGGTCGTAAAGAACAAATGGACGAAGGCCTGGCAGGACGGCGGCGGCAGTACGAAGGACAGATCCATAATCTTACCAAGGAACTCAACCACTACAGGACGGCAAATCTGGAGCTTAGCAACAAACTGCGAGATGTCTTTGGTTCAGTCAGTCAGCCTAAAGAGCTTCTCAAAGGTAAAGTCTAAATATCAGGAATACAGGATGACACGAGTCTAAATGAAAGATTGTTGCTTTGGCTAGAAACACTTAACATGTTTCTCAGTACATTTCACAAAGGCAGATTACAGTATATTATATAGTATTGTATAAACAATCATCAGCTTCTGAGTAAATTATGCTAACATTGAAGACAGCTCAGAGGTTCATAACATAATGGAAATTAAAGTATTTTTAGGACAGAAATCTTAGATTAGCTGTTTGTTTTAACCAATCTGGGTTTACAGGTAGTCACTGCTACTCCTTTAACTATCTTTGAACTATCTGTGTAACCAGATGAAGATAACTGCTCCAAGTATGTAGACTTTTAGCCCACAGTTCCTATTACATATGATGATTTTCTGGTCCTCCTGTGTCGTCTTTCAGTCTTGGCCTCTGATGCCAAACCTACAAACGTTTGCAGCCGAAGCCCTGAGGACAGTGCTGGAGTCAGAGGGACAGGACATCCTGACAAACCCAGCAGGTCCAGGGAGGAAATGAGAGAACTGGTGAACACCCCTCTTCCATCCACGTGGAGGCGCTCTTCTCTCCCATCAGAGGAGCCTGCTGTCATGGAGGAACTGTGGGTTCAAGCAGCCAGAGACTCTCCTGTTAACCGTGTAGTTCAGACGGGGATGGGCTCCTGGGGGCCGCAGACGTCCCTGCCTGCTGTTAAATCCCGCAGAGAGTCGCGTCGCTCCAGCCTCAACCACACGCAACAGCCAACAAACAACGTATTGATCGACGTACGGAAGAATCCCGTATGAGTCGAACTGAATCCTCAGTGAAACTTTCCCTTTTGGTGACTGAATTATGTTAAATTTGCTTTTCTGTGTTTTTTTTTATTTTTATTATTGTTATTATTATTATTATTTTATCCAGTTTTGTATTAATGTTTTCAAAGGAAATTCCACTGATTTTTCTGAAAAGCACTTTTTCTTAAAATAAAATTGTTCTCATGCTGATATTAAGTCTATGTACTTACCATGTTTATAGTTTTCTGACTTTCTTTTTAACATTGTAGTATTTTTTATAAAAAAGGATTGATTGAACAAATCTTGGGCTCGCCTTATGTTTCTTACACATTTTTTAAAAAGTAATTTAGCCCTTTGTGTATATACAGTGGAAATGAAAAGAAAGTCTCCATTTCTGTGAAGATGCCAGGTTGTTGTAACAGAAAAAAATGGTTGAGAATGAATCATTTTACAACTTTTTTGTGACATTTATCCTGCACCAAAACAATTTTATTAAGATAAATGTAATTGTCTGGTATTTAGAGATTTCAGCCAGGCCTTGACGCCTTTTTCAAACAATTATTGATTTCTTTATTTAATGTTTTACATTGAAACGTCTTCCAGTCAGATTGTTCTCTTTTGCACATTTATAACACCTTCAAACTATGACTTTAGCTAAAAGGATGCAAATTTCAGAAAAATCATTCTAATAGACCTGAATTTTATTCACTGAAAATTAAATTATTTTGAATTAGGCAGATGTGAAATTAAGAAGACTGAACAATGAAAGTGAATCAAAAGGTGATTCAGTTGTTTCAGTGTCTTCTGTTTGTTTTTTGATACTTTGTAAATGTGAAATAAAACTTAAAATAACTTGTAACAGAATAGCATAGAGTGAGAATTGCTATATTTTGTGCTAGACTAGTCTCCAGACTGAACACTAGAGGGCGGTATAGCAGTGCTGAGCATTCAGCTCAATTATACATCTTTGTTTTACTATTCTTCACAGACATGATTCCTAGTTTTCTCCTTTATACCAACAGGAATTCAATTCGTAGTCCATTTTTATGTTTGGAATTTGATAAAATAACAACAAAAAAAGAAGAAAATATATATAATAAAATATGCACAACGTGCAACCATATTTACTTCAAATCAGTGTTGACGAAAGTATACTGGGAAAAATAACACAAAACAGTTGTAGTATTTTAAAGCTGCAACATCTTCAAAATGAAGATTGAATATAGAGATATTATTTTAGCCAATCAATTTCCTCTATGAAATTTTTATCCACATTTTGTTATGTTCCAGCCTTATTCAAAATAAAATTAATATTTTATCCCAAACTCAAACATCGCTCTATGACCACGTGGGAAACAATTGAGACATTCTGGGGCTAATTTAAGGAATAAATTTAGGAATAATTACTGTTGAAATAATCTTCCTTGAAAGCAGTTTGTATAGATAAATGGAAGGCAGACAGACAGACTGATTATAATTGACTGTAATGTTCACACAAATGCATAAAACAAGGAAACACGCTGCTCTGTAGTACCGCTAGGTGGCGACATATTCTGGGTATATTGTGGCCTAGTTTGGCGAACATCAGATTCTTGTGGTTGCATTAAGATTAACCTGTTCATGGAGGCGCCGTTTATCATCTGCAGAAGCACTGACACACGAATAGTAAAAGTACCGGATGTTGACTATTTGATTTCAACCAAACATTTATTTTGTTATGTCTGAAAAAAAAAAAAAAAAAAAGAGGATCTGATTCTTTTGCATGAATCTGTTTTTCGCTCATCATTTAATTGGTTCGCTTGCAAGTGACCATACACGTTGAAATTATATCCCATATTCCCCGCCAACGCAGCTCCAAAACGCTCACCGACGCACCGGAGAGCTCCGTTCCCATTGGTTATCTGCAACCTACCGACCGCGTGGCGTCAGCAAAGGGAGGAGGAAGTGTTGAGAGGAGAAAAGGCAGCAGGGAGGTGAGAGGGGGCCACCGTGAGACTGTCAGGGGGTCACATCTCAGCCTCAGGACCGGGAGACCGAAGCGCGCGTTTTGGACACGGGGCGGATGAAAAGGTTCGCCGTCCCGCGTCTCTGACGGGAACCAGAACCTCCTGATGTGGTTGCAGGAGCGGGGAGATGTCTCACCCACAGCCCCATCATGCAGCCGTGCCGCAGATGATGAGAGAGGTCGGGGTGGGGGGATTATCGATCTGATCCACGCCGGGACTCACCTGTCTGTCAAAGCAGGTGTGGACAGAGAAACTGGAGGCTGGAGAAGCGCCCTGTGGATCTTTTTATCTCGTGGATGCAAAGGACGCTTCGACAAACCCTGAAAAGTGAGCCCTTTGGATTATGTGGTGTCTATTATTATTCCCACACGTTTAAATGTAGGTAGACGTGTCTTTTACTCCATTGTGAATAAATCTGAGTTATGTCTAACATGTTTCGCCCACTGGGTGGTGTGTACATGTTCCATTTTCATTTCGGATCTGATATTTGAGGTTTGGTGTATCCTGTTTAACAAAGACAAAACGTTGGACATTTCAAAGAAACCCAGCAGGCCTTTTGTGTTTTATTACTCTAACTTTGCACCAAGAGTCTGGCAATTATAAACGCTACTTTACTTAAGCAAACACAGCACTTATAATGTGGCCTGTTGCGGAAATTTGTGTTGTGGAAAGATTGGCAGAAATGTCTTTCTTAGCTGAGATTTGTCAGTGTTTTTACTCAGCTGTGCACAGAAAGTGACGCAGCCGTTGTTAGTGCATCTATTCTCCAATTAAAACATCTGACGTCAGACGCTCTGACCTAAAGAAGCGTCAGATCTTCATGAGGTTAATTTGTTGGAGTTCACGTTTGCAGTCTAAAGCTGTGCAGGGGAATGACTGTGAGTTAAAGCTGATGAATGTTTTGAAGGCTGAAAAGTTCATGATTCTACAAACCAATACGGCCTTACATTGAAATGTCATTATTGGTTAAATGAATGCAATAATTAGAAATGCTTATTTTTATTATTATTTTTTTTTTAAATCATTGTGAAGAGGAATTCAACTTTAATGTGGTTGATTTGAGATTTTATTTGAACAGTTTGGCAGTATGAAAAGTAAATAAATAAATCCAGCCACTACAAGTTTTGTTGTGTTCTTGAAAGTGAGATTTTCACCAGTATTTTTTGTGCTTCTGTATATAAACTTTTATGACAAAATTTACGAATAGGCTCAAACCTGCTGTAACGTCGTTCATTGTGTGATTTTTTTTTTTTTTTTTTTTTTCCCAGGAAGCCTCAGTTTTTCCAGTTTGCTGCTCTGACGAATGAAGGAGCCTGTTCCTGTCTTTGGTTATCTAGCTGTATGAGTGTAAACTCTCCATCATAAAGCTAGATAACCGAAAGTAGGAATGACCTCCAAGGCTTCGGACCCTCAGCTCATGTGAGAGGAAACCCTCGAAACATGATGTGTTCAGGTAGGTCTGAATTTGCATTGTCTATAAATAAATGAGTGATTATTTGTTTAATTTATTTGTAGAAAAGAATAGTATATTTGTATGTATATATATATATATATATATATATATATATTTTTATTTTTCCCTTCTTTGTCAAAATAAAAAGTTGCAATTGAAACCAATTGGAAAGTAAAACCCTTTTCTCTTTCTTGATTACTGGAGGATTGCAGAACAAACTAGCTGGAAAACTGCAACAGTTGAAATCCCTTCATTTTTCAACCTGAATGTTTAAAGCAACTCATTCCTGTCAAAACAAAACAAAGAAAATGTTACATATATATATTCTGTGACAGGTCAGCCTCCATCGCTGTGAGGAATGCTACAGGTTTCTGACTCACTCACTGCTGTCTGTAAAATCCTTGAGCTGCATGAATGTTTTTGGTTCATGATGGTTATTTTAATATTAAAGCCTGATGAGCGAAGTCGAAGGCTTCCTGCCTTCGGTTTCTCCCACGGTGAGATCTTCCTCACTAGGGATTTTAGCTTTCCACTAATTATTCGAGTCACATTTCTGGGGCCTCTCAAAGGCCACTCTGTGAGTCACTGCAGAGCTGCCACTGAAAGCTGAACAAAAACTGACAAAGCTGGTATTTTGATGTGACATTTTGATCATGTGATTCATCCCTGTGGTTTTCCCTCTCAAAAGGTTCACAGCGATTTTACACTGCTAATGGCTGATGAGTTAGATCATTCCATTAAAATATGCATGTCGTCTGTTCAAATTAAAGTTGTTTTCAATGGTTATAAAGAAAATATTGATAAGTGACTGCAATGTATGGCTGCAATGTGACATAATGTGAAAGAGCTCCAGGAAAAAAGTACATGCAAAGCATTGATGTCTGCAGCTTCCTTATGAAAGAAATGATTATATTATTGCCTTTATCTTTGTTTGTTTTGTTGTTGTTTTTAAACTCCAAAGACTGTTGGCCTCTTAACAAAACAAAATTGTTTTTTAAAATAGATTATAGATGCAGATAATTAAGTATATCAAAATAAATGAGAAATGACACTCAAAGGTTCCTTTCCTGAATATTTTTCAAACAATTAAGTCTTTTCAAGTCTATTTTAAATTGCACTGCTTACTATTGCATCTCACTAGCAAAGACTGTAAATTTCTTTTTGAAACACAAAACAAGAATAACTGAAATAAAGGGAGGACAAAACGCAACATTATTATTTCTACACTGCTTCTGCTGGTGAATTAACTGTCTTTGCTGTTTTCAGGTTCTTTAGTTTTATTTGTTTTTGCTTGGGGTTTTTTTTTTTTGTTATTTGAAATTTTATTGGAAGAAGAATGAAAGTGAAAAGAATTTTTTTTTAATTTTATTTTATTTTACACAATCTTTTGAAAGTTGCAAAGAAAGAAAACGAGTCTACTGGAGATACTGCTTTTGTTAAGAGTACATAATAATTTAACAATAATAAAAAATAATAATTTCTTTAATTGTCCCGTATTTTAATTTCCCACTGATCAGATCTTAAAAACTTCTTACTCTATTTTTCTTTAATTATAAAAGTTTTGTTTGGACAGATTTTTGTTTTCATATTTATGTTTATTTTTATTTATTTTTTTTTTTCTTCTTGTAAATAAATACGAGGATTAAATAAAAAATAAAAAAAAACAACGTGCAGCGCGGGGAAGCGTTTTCTAACCCCTGGCCTGAAAGCCTGAGATCAGGTCAATAAAGTGCTGCACGATGCTGCAGAGCCAGTGCTGTAAACACAGAAGTGTTCTTCATCGTTCTGCTCTGGAAACTGGAAACTGGAGATGTTGGACCGTCTGGAGGCGGAGATCCTGTCCGCGGCGCGCAGGACCGTTTCAGCCCGTTTGTCTGATCTGTGGGTTTGTCCTGTAAATCCCACCGCGAGGGAGAAAACGCTGCCCAAAAAAAAAAAAAAAAAAAACTCCGACAAAAAGACAACGGTGTAAAATAAAGGAAACAAACTCCAGCCGATAATGAAAAGGAGGCAGACAAGCTGGGCTCATTAACATAATTGCATAGAAACTGGGAGCAGGCCTGTTTAAAGGCGCAGCGGCGGCGGCGGCTCCTGCATCACCAATCAGCTTCACGCTTTAAAGCTTTACACTCAAATTCACTGCGAAGCCTGATTTTTATTTTCTTTCTTTTTTTTTTTTTTGTCTTCCTAGCAATGATTTTGCTTTATTTATTTATTTTTTCCTATCATGATTCAAATATAGCTCGTTTTAGCTGCTTGGAAACATAAAGGGGGGACTGTTCCTTTATTAGGAAGCAGGCTCTAATTAGCCATGCAGCCTGGGGGAGGGCTCAGAGGGAAACTGCTAATGAGCGATGCACACATACCTGCCTCTTAATGAACTATTTAATTTTTTAAAGTGTAGATTTTTTGTCATCAAGATTTATTCTAACGTCACGTTTGCAATTGTTGCAAAAACCTAAACCGCAGGGTTTTAAAGAGAAGAAAATGCCCTAAACGCCTTACATGCACCTGCAGCTTTGACTGAGTCTGTGCTCTGGGTCGGTGTTTGGTGCTGCAGCTGCAGGAGACCTGTTGGCCTGTTGGTAAACACACAGTCCAGGGCCCACATTATAATTCTGATCCTGGCTTCTCGCCACAATGGCTGCTTTTGTGAAAGGAGCACTTGACAAACTTCTGCCATTTCTCCTTTCCTGTGCGTGTGTGCACGCGGGTGCGTGGGTGTGCGTGCGCGTGTGCGTGTATGTGTGAGAGAGAGAGAGGCTGGAAACACTGGGCACAGGTGGGAACCTCAGTCCAGACCAGACAGCAGATGCTTGTAGGAGAACAGCAGCAATCAGAGCAGTTCCTGGAAAGTTGTTCCTTTGTGTTCCTGCAACTGCCTCTGTGTGTGTGTGTGTGTGTGTGTGTGTGTGTGTGTGTGTGTGTGTGCGCGTGTGCGCGTGTGTGTGTGTGTGTGTGTGTGTGTGTGTGTGTGTGTGTGTGTGTGTGTGTGTGTGTGTGTGTGTGTGTGTGTGTGTGTGTGTGTGTGTGTGTGTGTGTGTGTGTG
>VMRN01000020.1:5406801-5422042 GCA_010277015.1 Poeciliopsis turrubarensis | reverse complement strand
TCTTTAATATCTTATTAATTCTCACATAAACATTTCTCAGTACTGATGAAGAAAACTTGTTCAGTATTATGTTGGCATATTAGACTTTAGTAATTATTTTTTGCAGAAAGCTTTAATTCCAGAGTTTAGTAGCCTTTTATTGTTGTTGTTTTTTTTCTCTTCTCAAATGCAAAGCAAAGATTATATCATGATTCCAGCACCGCAGGTTGATTGTGGTCTAAATATCAGGACAGGAACCTGACGGAGTAAAGAGTCTTCTCTCAGGCAGGACTCTTCAGCTTCGTTCCCCTTTTTTCCAAAAAACACAGCAGCTGTGATCCCATCTTAGTCTGGGGATAAACATGATTATCCTGCTATGGCTTGTTCTTGGCTTTGTAGCAGCGACAGGGGACCTTTCAGAGCGCCAGTTTTCCCATGGTTGGGTGGGTCTGAGCAGCTAAACCCCTCGTGTGGACCAGTCGCAAAATATGAGCTTTAAACCAGAGCAAACATGCAGACAATGCTGCATCCGTAGAGACATCAATGCATTTATCTCTAAAGATCCTGCCTGTTTGATATTGCTCATAATATTGCTTGCATGATTTTTTGCATTTCTCACGTTGACAAAAAGTAATTAACCTTTGAAATAGTTTTAGTAACTACCACATTCCTTTCTTTGTTTATAAAGAAAACACAAGTGGGATATAGAAGTTATGTATTTAAGAGGATGGAGGCCAAAGTTATGAAATAAGAAATAAGTTATCAAAAAGTCTTCTTTATCTCCAATATGCAAATTGTTAATTTACAGTACATACATTTTTTTTTTTAATTGATGGGAAACAATAAAATTAAATATTTAGAGCATTTCAACACCAGAAAATGGAGAAAAAAATCCAAAAGTTGAAATCAATATATATTGAAAGTGCAGTTAAAATACTAATTTTGCATATCGCTTCTGTTTAATCGAAAAAACAAAGTTAATTTGGCTACATTACATTATATAGTAATGCAGTAAAGCAAAAAACATCCTGAAACATCTCGACTTTTGAGTTGCACAGAATGATTAATCATTTTAATCTGAATAAAATGATAAAAAAAACCCCTCAAAAACAGATTCTGTTGTAAATTCTGTATCATGTGTTTCCACAAAAATCTTTATTAAATTGAAGTTAGCAGAAGTTAGCAAAATGCCTCTATTGAGTTAAAAACAAATTAAAGTTTTCATATGTTCATGCTATTTCCATCAAAGCCAAAGTTGTGCAAAAATAAAATTTAAAATAGGAGGTTTTTATGTATTTTATTCTGTCTTCACTGTTTCTGCGGTGGTTCACTGTAGTTATAACTGCAGCTTTTGTCCAGAAATTATTTTCTTTGTATTTGATAAATCACCAAAAAAAATAACGCCCACAGTCATATAAACTTTGTCAGATCAAACCAACCAAACTAAAAACAGTTCCTGATTCACAAATTTAAAAACAATTCACATTAATAACATTAAAACCGAGTCACTTAGAGGAGAATTTTCCCAGGAGTGAATTTCCATTTCAACCCGCCGGTCGTTCATTATGACAGTCAAGTTCAAGTTCAGAGGGGCAGAAACGTCTCGACTCTTCAGACTCTGCCGTCGCTCCCCTCCTTCTGCGCTCTGCGATGACTCCGTGGCGTTACCATGACACAGAGGCTGTGGTGTTGTTATGGCAGCGGGCTGGACGGCCCGGCTATGCGCTGGTGAAAAGGACAGCCTGTCAGAGCGACCAAGAGAGACTCGGGACCCCCAGCCCATCACAACCCAACAGCTGGGCACAGTCCCCCACCTCCTTGCCACCTCCTCTTAGAGCGACCCACCCTCAGGCTTTTCAAACAGCACCCAGACCCTGGGAACAACTAAACATTTCACATTCATCATTCTCTCTCGCACACACACATCTCAACCTGCTCCTAAATCAACTATTTGTCCCTAAAATGCAGCCCCTAATGTAATGTCACACTTCACCTTCAGCCATAACACTCCCACACATTGAAATCCTCTTTGTCTTTTCTTTCTACCCACCTGCGCTCTGTAATAAATATTTCAAATTCGAAACACATAAAATTTGAACAAGGCTGATATTTAAGTCCTTCTACTAACTCACTCCGTGTGTGTGTGCGTGTGTGTGTGCGTGTGTGTGTGCGTGTGTGTGCGCGTGTGCGCGGGTGTGTGTGCGTGTGTGTGCGTGCGTGTGTGTGTGTGTGTGTGGGTGTGTGTGTGCGTGCGTGTGCGTGTGTGTGTGTGTGTTTGTGGGAGCAAAAGAGATTTAGTTGAGGTCTCATTCAAGTTTGAGCTTGAAAGGCCGGACATTTGCATAAACTGCATGCTGTCTGAGGGGCTGGGTGTGTGTGTGTGTGTGTGTGTGTAGGGGGGGAGTGTCTCTGAGAAAAGATATGAGAGAACATGAATAAAAAGGGGGGACAGCAGAATCCTGCCTTGTGAATCTGAAGAAGAAAGAGGAGGTTTGAATAACAGATAACAGAGAGGGTGAAAATTGGTAGAGAAAGAGACTTACCATGTCCTCCCAATGGGATTAAAATGTCCTGGACCCTTTTTTACGTATAATTTGGTGAATCTGGCAGCAGCATGGCTGCGGGGCCGGGGTGGCCCAGAGCTCATATGACCTGACAGGAGTTATTCATAAACTATGCAACTTTTGTTTGCGTCATGTAACTTATTTCTGCCTGCTGGCAAACGACGATTATTCCTACCGAGTTAGATGACTTGCACTAAAAGTTTTTCTCCTTTTTGTTTTCAGTCCAGCCATGCTTCAGAATGAGAGGATGGGCGCATCTTCCACCAGCATGCTGGGATCTGGCGCTCGCCTGAAGATGAACACATGGAGCTGAACTCAGACTGAACAGTTCAAACAACCAGTGATATAAAGACACAAAGATGTAGCGACGCTTGTGAAGCTGGTTATGTTTATTTTTTCATATGAAAAGTGACAATACAGGTTTATTGCTGCAAAATACTTTTTTTTTTAGCTATTATATTGGCCTGGACGTGTCTTAAAATCATGTTTGATAGAAGAAAATACGTCTGTTTAGCCTCAACTTAAATAATTCTTATATTAAAATGGTGCTAATAGATGTCATATCCCTTTTTTTTATTTTGAAACGAAATGCTGAAAAGTGGATTATTTTAATGTAAGCTGTTCACTTATTCATATCTTCAATAAACCAGACTAAAAGTGAGAATATAGGTGTGATTATTCCTGGATTCACAGGCAGCAGTGAAGCTGGTTTGTCTCAGCACCTTGGACAGAGACAGACAGAAAAGTGTTGCAGGTTTTGAGCCAGAGCGCTCAAATTATGAACAACAGAGCAAGAAATGACGGATCCTTCATGCCAAAGTGTGTAAAGGCATTTGTTACATCACTGGGATGATTCACGTATAAAAATCTAATGTAACAAGAGTCGAAAACGGTCCATTTAGTTATTACAGACCTCATATCATCACATCTGCACTTGCAAGAAAAAAAAAAACAATCTCATTGCACCAATAAATGCAAGTAGGAAGGGAATCTGACAGCTCTGGTATTAGTCCCTAACATGTCGCTGCTTAAAGTTCAGACACTATTATTATCCTGCTGCTGGTCAGAAGGTCTTGACCTTTTGGTCTGCTGGGACACAAGTTGACCCGAGACAAGCCAAGACACGTGCGCTTCATGCAGAGAGACTCATCTTATTCAAGCAACTGTTAAAAGTGAAAATATTTTAAAAAATGGAATTAAACAGCCATGCCTTAAAGCAAAAGAGGCAACTTTTTAATAGCACTTTGAGGGTTTTAAGTGAATTTCTCCATAATTTAGGAGTAACAACCGGATCTGCAATTATTTATTTGTTTGATTCAGGTTAGTATGATTTAATCTACTGGCTTTATTTTAGATTTTTTTTTTTCTCATGATTAGAATTAGAGATCACACACAGCACTTGTGTATAGAGTATAGTCTGTCCAGCTGAGATTCTCACTCTGCAGACAAAGCTGTTCTTATTAGTTCCTGAAGTATGTGAGGAGTTAGGATGTTTACCATGTGGCAGAAGAGCGGTGAACTAATTGCGCTGAATTTAACGGCGTTGTGCGTGTCCCATGTGTCACTCTGAAAGCAGGAAATGAGACGTTACAGGGAAGTCGCTCATGAATGACGAGCAGGCCGCCGCTGAGCCGGCTTGTGTCTGTGGACGGCTGCGGAGGGTTGTCCGGTCATTTATATCTTCCAACTGAGTGAGCTTTACGTCTTGTTCTCTGCGTTTGCATGAGAATAGAATCAGGTCCTGTGAACTTCCCCAACCTATTGACCCAGCTCCCTAGAAATGAATAGCGCTGCTTTGAGGCTCCCCAGCCTCTCAAACAGGCTTTAACCGTGCTTTAAGTCCCAATCATGGTAATTTAATATATCTTAAGCCTCTGGCTGTTGGGCTGGAGCCCCTCCGCAGTTTGTTTTAGGCATTTTCTGCTTCTCACCTCATCATCCAGTCTCGACGCTTAATTCAAGAGGTTGCTGCAGTACTCTGGCAGCTCACATACTTAGGAAAGATATGCATGTATTTTGTTCCCCAATAGACTTTTTATACTGAAAAAGAAAGTGGACCTAGTGAGGGAAAAATCTGAAAAGAATCATGAAACCGATCAACTCATGATAACAGACTTGTTGCATGTCAGCGTATTTTTTCAATACTTTGGAAATCCTCAACATTTGTAACGACAGAACACATATGAACCGAAGAGAGACGGACAAAGTGTCAGCTTTGTGTTGACAACTAAATGTTTTTGTTTGGGTTTTTATTGATGAAAGTGAATTTATTAAAGCTGCTACAAGAGGAAAATGTATGGAGGTAAATCTGCACCTGTGGCATAAATGAAGATTTAAAAAAAGCTCCTGTTTTATTGCTATGATATAATCTAACACTAAAGAAAATGTCAAAACCACAACTTTTAATTTGAGAGTATTATTTCTGTAAAGGAAAAATCTCTCATTCAGAAATGATTGTTCACTAAAATATCAGAAAATTGAATCTAAATCTGTATTTTATCAACGTTCTCTTTTTTATTTATTTATTTATTTTTAGACAAGATGTTACATTATAATCTTCTTAGTGATACAGTTGAGTATTTTTATTGTCATCCTGGAAGTCAAATGCTTATAATTATAATTGTTGACCAGCTTTTTGCATGTTTCCACTCATGTTTTTGATGAGCTCTGCATCTTTGAGAGAGGAACGTCTTTAACCTGCAGATTCTTTGTCAGACTGAAGTCCAACTCTCTTTCCACCTCGTTGGCACGTCACAGCCAATATGTTGGTCAAAGCAAAATATTGCTTTAAACTAAATCTGCATTTTGTATGAAGAAATAATAAGAACTTTCGCTCACTTATATTTTTTAGACATCTGTAAGAAATTATAGGTGTGATATTGGGACATAAAATCAGTGCACCAAAATACTATTTCCAGAATCCGGCACCGATAAAATAAACTGGCATTTGATATTTTAAATTTTAAAAAGAGGTCCTGCAAATGATTTACAGTTGAATTGTTTACATGTGCTGTGTCTCTGAACTCATCTTTCACAAAGAGAAAGGGTGATACACTCATAAATGTATTCAATGCAGGCTCATAAATACAACTTTTTGCAGCCATATAATATGACTTTAATTGAGCAAATTACTGAATCTAGCTATTGCATATTCGTCATACTTGAAACTGATGCTTTAAGCACTTAATAAAACTGTGAATGTACATTTTGTAAACCTGAAGAACATGACAAAAGTGAAACAAAAACATGAGTTACTACTCTAATTTCAGAATTGTTTCTCTGTAAATTTGAGCTATAGAAAAGGTTAATTGTTTAGTATTATTATTATTAGATGTGTTTGTTTAGAGAAAAGACAGTTAGTGATAAGGTAATATTGCTGCTGTAGCACCCCCTGCTGGGGAAATGTTGCGATGTGTTGCATCATTCACAATCCCCTTAAAGCTGTTTAAATGTTTTCCTCTGCAGAAGCAAATTTGTAAAGAGTGAATGTTATTTCTTAGATTTGGAAAGTAAATGGTAGAAGTGCTACAAAAAGGAACAAGTTTTTGGGTTACTTCCCCGTTAAACCCGGTGATTTCAATGTGGACAAATAGTCCTGTTCAAATATGAATTAATGTTTTGACTCTTCAAACAACTGACAGAAACGTCTGAATAAACAATGCGTAAAGACACTCCAATCAGATTTTGTTATTTCCGATTGTAGATTTCTATAAAGTTTCTAAGAGCTTGATTCTGATTTTAATTTCTCTTTGAGAGCAACAAATATTTATTCTCACTGTTAATGCTCGTTCATTATTAGGAGCAATGGTAGCATTGCATCATGTGGGTAATAAAGATTCCCTGCAAAACAGGATTTAAGTAATATTCTAAAGCAAAGTTTCTATTTATAGCAGTTTTTAGTATATTCAGCCTTCTTGTTATCTGTTGAAGCGTAACTCTCCCTCAAGCAGCAGGATGAATGAATAAAGAACAGGTTTTCATAAAAAAGATAAATACCATGCTGATTCAGTTTTATGCCTTCGGTGATGACTTCCACACCAAGGTGAGTCGATGTTCCTGCAAACCAACCAGGCTTGGTTATGATGCCTTACCTGATAGGAAAGATAGCAGGTTTTTTATTTTCTGACTGGTCTGTCTCTGTTCAGGCCTCGCAGTCTGGTCACCAGACAACCTGACACAAAACTAAAAATCCAAGAACAGCTTCAACTTTGTGTCACTTTTGCAGCTAAACAGATTTAGATGCATCTCTTTTGTCAAGAATAACATTTCATGATTTAAATGCAAATAGATAGTTCGGCTCAAACATATCGTCATGTTTAAATTCGTCTCTTTATCCAATGAAAGCCGTGTTGAAAACAAGCTGATGCATCTCAATCCAACTGATCAAAGATTTATTCCTATTCCACAGTGCAGAGTGCAGGACACTCTGCTGCCTGATTCATGCTTTCTTAGGAGAATATTACTGCTGCCCGTCTGGATCGCTGATGAACTGTTGGATGGTTTCCCAGTTGAAGAGATGGGACTGGTCTTGAAACAAGGACCTCATCAAAGCTTAGCAAACAAAAGCTTTACAGCTCAGCAGATACGTAAACCTCCAAGCTTTTGATTTGTTCAAGAAAACAAAGCATGCGTTTGTTTCTTTTTTCCTCTGGTCCTAATCAAGGCATCTAATTAACACGCCTTCTTTTCAAATAGTAGCAATTATCAGTGCAAACTTTGATGAGGTGGAATCCATTGCATTGCTGGCTGTGTGTTCGACAGCAATGTCAGGCTCTGATCTGCTTGATTGAACAGCCAAAGACTTGTTTAGTTCGCGCTGCCAAAAACTAACTGTTTGTACATTATAGTGCTAAAAAATTAGGCATACACACGGACAACACTTGCACTTCTTGGCACATGTATGCACGTTTTGTCCTTTATTGATTTAGTTAGGAAAAAAAGAAGAAGATAAAGTAAAAAGATAACTATGCGGACTCAGATCAAACTGTCGGGCATGTAAGAAATCCTGAATAGGGTTTTAAATCTTACAGATTTGAAAACATGGCTAGAGCAGCCTACTGCTCTGGGTTGAGTCAGATCAACAGGTTTGAATTGAGCTGAGGCCTCCACAGGGTTTGACTCTTCTTTTTCTCTTTTTTGTACTCTTCTTTTCAGTTTCATCATTAAAAAACTTTGTGTAAGTTTTGTTTTTTATGCTGATAAGCTCTGCTCTGCTTATGTAAGAAGCTGATCAGTTTCTGGGGCATTGTGCTCGACTTATGAAGTCCAACAAGACTTCGAGATTTCAACTCTCTAATTTCAATAGGATGTAGTCGTTTGTTTTATTAGTTAAAAATAAAGTATCCAGTCATTAAATTATCCAGGCATCGTTAAGGACTTAATCTGTTAAAGACGTGAACTAAAGATCAGCACTAACTCATCAAAAACCTGGACAAAAAAGGACTTTTGATACTAAATATAAAGTCTTTAAAGGTACAGAACTGTTTGTAACAATATTGTGTTGCCCTGACGACGGCCCCCTGTTGGTCAGGGGCCATGGAAATTGTCATACGTTTTCCCCCAGATACGGCATCGCCGGCACCGACGATACAATTAATCTCAAAATCATTAACATCCCATTCAGATTATGGTTCAAAGTAACCTTTAAATTTTACCAACTCATTTCTTCTAACTGGAAGTGACGGTTCTAAGTGGCCCAGCCAGAACGAAATGGAATCTGATAGAAAATCTGGGTAGAAATGTAAAGATTAGGGCGATGGCAAAGATGCCTTCCAACCTCAGAGACGTGGGGCTCATTACCAAAGACAAAACATCAATAAACCAGAGAAAATCACTTTGGTGAACTAAAGACAGACTCCCAGAGCCAGTTTGTTAGGTTCTAAGCTCCTGCTCTGGTTATTCTGTTATACGTCTCAGACCGATGCTAAATCTAGATACTCATGTTTGCACTGGAAACTTTATTATCTCTACTTTTGTCTCGGGTACGGTTTGTTTTTATGCACCGATTCCTGCGCCAAACATAATATTATCACTTTGTGGCAACTATCAGCCATGTTTTCAACTGTCTCGCTCACACTTTATTCACTTTATGGATACGTTCCTCAAATGCAGACGTGGAAATGAACACAACTACTGTGCACCAAAAGTGAAGAAAGAGGAAAAGTTGTAAAAATGATGATATATGCCTTTTAAAAAGGTTCATACCGAGTACCTGTCATCAGACAGAAGATAGGTACTATAATAGTAATAATAACAGTAATAATAATATGCTACGTTCATTTAAAACAAAAAAAGAGCTGGAGGACACTGAGAAGGAAAAGGCTTGGATTTCATCAGAGCAGCACACACAGTGTGTCTCTATGGCCGGGCGAGCCGCTGTGTGCACATCACATTTTGTGAGGCTCTGACAAGATGTGACAGCCCAGCTTTCACTCAGAGATCCCAGAATTTAGTCCATTTTTCTGCCTTTTTCATTTACAATGCTTCAGTGGAGATTTCTTTATTTCAGAACGGACAATGGTCTCTTTCTTTCTCGTTCCCTACATCTCCCTCCCTCACTCACACACACGCACACGCACGCACGCACACACGCACAGACAAAGCCTCGCTTGCAGACACACGCACACTTGCTTGCTGTCATGCTCATTTTGATGGTAATTAATGACATCACTGCTGCGTGCAGGAGCATGGTGGTGTGTGTATGTTTTGAGGGGTGAGAGTGGAGGAGTGGGGCGCTGCGTTTGTTTGTTGAGCAAACCGTGGGAACAGGGAGCTCTCCAGGGTGGCGAGTCAGGGCCTCCAACAATACATATGCTGTTGCTTTTCACCCAAACACCCTCCCTTCCCAAGAGAATCATTACTCTCCCCACCTCTCCTGTCTCCGTCTTTCCCTCCTTTTTTCCACAAATTTCCCTCCTTTGCTTGTCGCACTGTGGGATTACCGCCCCCTCTCTGTGCAAAACAGCTTGTGCAGTTCCTGGAATCATTTTAGAAACTAAATATTTATAACCTCTACTGGGCTTAAACTAAATGCAGCCATGGTCATTTCTAATAAAGTAGGTGTAAAAGTAAAACACCCACACAACAAAAAGGGGCATGAGTCACTATTCGTTCTGATTTCTTCCTCCGTTACGATCCAAGAAAGCAAGACGTTTTATAGTTTGTAACTGTAGGGAACAATAAGTGTCACTGCTGTCTTCCAGAGAAGCTCACGCTTTCAGTTTTTGACAAGAAGGAGACACTTTTTTAAAGGTCTGTACTCAACACAACTGAGGACATTGTTTCCCTGTGGATTAATAATAATCTGTATTTTACAAAAAATAAATGGATTGATGAAAAAAAAAGAGAAGGTCTTTTGCAGAGGTAAATGCTAATTTGAGGTTATTTCTGCACATTTACCTTCTTTAGTCGTACACAGCAGGATAAAATGCTGAATTTGTGTTGTACAAATAAAACAGAATAATATTAGTAACAAGAAATGAGACATTATTATGCCCAGTGATGCCAAATGCTCAAAGATTGTGATAAATATTGCGATTTTAATTGCTAAAATTCTGACAGAATTGTTGCTCCACTTCTGACCTGCATTGTTAGTCTGATGTTCAGAGCCATCTGCATTCTTGTTTCTCCAAACAAATGTTGCCTGAAAATGCTACATGACCTTCATTCAAATTCATCCCCAGTGAATGAAACTAATGCTGCACATCATATCCATGAAACATAAGTTCAGCTGCTGTGCCTGCAGCCTTAATTTGACTCATTTGGCAGAAACATTGAGACGAAAATGATTCTCTGTTGTTGTTTATTGTTGTGGAAAAACATACTGGACGATGCTTTGCAGGATGTGATTGTGGAACAGAGAACTCATATTTTACTCAGTGTGAACATCTAAATACTAAAAACTGCCCTAACATGGTGAACTTTGTGCTCACAAACAACGCCTTCAGGTGTCATGAACTGTGAAGCAGCCTTATCTCTTAGGTATGGGTTGTTCCTATGTTTAAATTAAAGACCCAAATCATTTCATAATAAGCATTTCAATGGAAAGTTTGTTTTTTTTGAGTGATTAAATCTGTCCTGTTGTTCCTCCAGAGATGATACTCGTTGCAAAACCAAACGCTAATATCACTTTTAAGGGATATATACTTGTTAAAAAGTATTTATCCCCTCAAAAAATTCTTTCTTAGATTAATATGATTTTTAGACAGACCTTTACGTTTAGATGTTTTTTTTTTTTTTTAGGTATTCTGGCTCTCAGACATTAACATGTATTACTTTGACTTTTATTTGTTGATAATTCATTGGTTGCTTAAATTAAGTAAATTGTTGGTTTTGTCAACAACCTCTGAGGGTTTGTTGAGGATTAATCAGGTGCTTCATTTTTGGTGTCCTTTATATTTATTTGTCCAACTTAATGCAAAATGTTAGCAACTGAAAATATTTTAGCTAACTTTTCTTTGGCTTTTGTATCTACAAATATCCCAGATCCAATATGAGCCGAAGTTTAATATTATTATTTGTACTTAATGTTTAAAAGATGAGCAGCAAACTCTGGGACACCAGATGTTTGTCAGGAAAGCCTTGCAGGCCTCTGAGGGCCTCCCAGGCTGCAGCATATTGAAACAGCTGAACTATAAAATGCAGCAAGCATGAAACAATCACTGTTAGGCTCCTCAATGTTTCATTGTTACGCCATAGGTTATGCCAGATGTTTCATAGTTGGTAAAGCATGGGCCTACTCCTGTGCAAACTGCACAACCTAAAGAGAAAATGATCCTAATGCTGACAGATGACATCGAAACTTATAAAAAAAAAGCTACAGCATTTCAACATCAGGAATATTCAGTTATAATTAAATAATATCTATATTTTTTACTATGCATTTTTTGTCCAAATGTCGAATTTCTGTCATTGATTGTTTTTTTTAACAAGTATATTTTTTAAAGTGCTCTATTAGTTATTTCTATTTTTAGGATTATGTTAAGTGTGTTGCCAGCTGCAAACAGACATATTTACAGATTTGTCTCCTCCAGATTTACTGAGAATGTTGCTGATTTCTCTTTGCAAACAGAAAAAAATCAAAAATAAAAGCGAGAAAAAGCATTGCATGTCGATGTACATATTCCCCCTCCTGATTTCCCAGTAATAAAATTCAAGACGTTTCTCCCTCATCAATGACTTATTTAGTGAATAAGGTTCACATTAGTGAACAAACGACTTAAAAAGAACTGACAGGCCAGAGAGAAAGTTTGGAAGAAGTTGACAAGTCCAGTACTGGTTCTATTTGGCCTCATGAAATTGTGGCAACAAAAAACAAACATTGCTGGGAAAAGTCATGAGAAGTCTTGTTTAAAGCAGGAGATGCAGCAAAAGATCATCCACTGATCAGCTGAGACTGAAACTGAATGTTCTTACTTGCAAAGCGTTAAGAAAACTAATGGCACAAAACACGGTGTTGGCAGTATCATGCCAGTGTCATGGTCTGAGATGTTTTCCTTTCAGTCTGGCTGAATCTGAGCTACTTTATAAGAAAAAGTGGGGGAAATTGTCAGTAGGCTGTGCAAAGATGGGAAACATACACAACAAAATGCTCTTTACTGTAGCAAAAAGTGTTTTTTTTACAAAGTACTGCCTTATGGGTGTTGGGCATAACATCAAAGTCTGCCAAGCATTTCTGTTTTTAATTGTTTTTAAAAGTGTAATTCTCCTTCCAGTTCACAACTAAATACCTGTAAAAATAGAATTAAAATAACTATTTCATACGCTTTCATTGGTTGATAGCTGCTGGTGAATTTTCCCCAGTTTTTGTAATGTTTGTTCTTGTTTCTGCAGGAATGTAAAAGAAAGCAGTAAATTAGGGTCTGTGATGTAATAGTGGTTTGATGGGGAAGGCTAAAAATCCCATCATATCTACAAATAAATTAATATAGCTCTAATACCTGCTGAGCATTGATTAGCTCTCTGACCTGCAGGTGCATCTAATTAGCCGAATCATTCACTTCGGATTCCTCACATATTTTTTAAACCAGCTTTGGTTTCTCCTTCTTTCAGTCCAAGCGGGGAACCAGTGGCCTTTGTGACCAGATCTCCTGCTATGAATAGTGATTTCACTGGTTTTTCCTCCACACCAGTGCTTGCTGAGAGGTCTTCCCCCCTGAGACCTTCCCCTTTGACCCCAACAAATGAACTCCTGTGAAGCACATTAAGAAACAGGTTCACTGTCCTTCAGTGGTTCACCATGTTCAGAGTGGACTGGACTCTGTATGAGGAATTTAGGTGAAATGCAAGAAGATCTGCGTTACAGTAGGAGTTGAGATCGTGACCCTTGGCATAGTGTGATCATTTTGTGAACACAGAGAAAAAGTTTCGGTCGCTCCGTCCGTGTTAAAGCCCAGCTGGTCTTGGGAGCCTGCTCCAATCAGCTCAAAAAGATGATATAATTACCAAGGCAAGATAGGATGCAGTCCTCCCGTCTCCTTCTTGCTTCTGTCACATCTATTCTCTCCAGCTCTATACTCGCTGATTGTCCTCCCCTCCCTCATTGTTCCTCCATCCCTCCCCAACAACAGGCCAATTTGTCCCTCCAGCTTGGCTCCCGCCTTCCCTCCTGCTGCGTTATTTAGCCTCTTTTCTGCACTTCAATGGCAGGTACTGATTAGGGAACTTCCACGACGTCTTTGCGAGTCCTCAAAAATCCCTCCTCCCCTTCCCAGCAGCCTTTAATCTGATTACAGGCTTTCTGCAGCTTTTCAGAGGAGTCCAGTCCCAGGAGGACAATAGCAGACCAAGTGGTTTCACAAACACTCTCCCCAGGGTCATATGATCTACGAGGAGAGGTGTGTTTGCTCTCCTCTGGCATCAGGTCTCTAGACGCGCCATAATTTAAGAGAAACATCTCGTTTAGCAAACGGTTCCTGATCCTCCTCCATCTTTTCTTCAAAGAACATTTCTAGATTCTCTTAACATGTTTTATTTGAGTTAGTATTTATTGTGTTGACCTGCTTTTCTATATTTAACATGACAAAAAGCCATTTTCAAACCTTTTAAACGTACTAATGCACCAACATTCACACAGCGCTATAGTAAAAATGTATTTAAAGCAGTGGTTTTGTTTCTATGCTCCAGTCTGTTTCATATGTTTATCATGTCCCTGTCAGATTTTGTCTTAAAAATATAGTTTTTTATTTGGTATTTTTTACCACAATCATCAAAGGACAAATGATTTTTCCAGAAAACCTCAATAGCTTTCCTTTAATTGGCTTTAAATACTCTTAACTTTGCTCAAATTCTTCACAATTCTCTTGAAATTGTTTTAAAGCTTTAAGCTCGTTGTTTAAAATCCGCAGAATGTTAAAACTTCTGAGTTTTGATGCCTTTTATACAGAAAAACAAACCTCAATGCAACCCTGCAGTTGAGTGCACCATCTTTTATTAAAGGCATTTAAACGGATAAAGTCCCGGACTCTATGTTATTGTACTCGGACTCTGAGGTGACAGCAGCAGCGTCAGCCCTCAGTTAACCTGTTTAACCTCATCCTTCAATGAAGCTTCTGCCAGCAGCTAACCCGACAAAGCCAGCATGCAGCATATGTCCAGCCTCTGTTTTCGCAGTTCATTAATGTCAGAGTGATTGGTCAGGAGATGATCCTATTGACCGGTCTGTCCGAGCATCATTACCATCAGAATGAAAGGGTGCGAAGAGGCCAGAGGCCTCGGGGCAACAAGTGTCCAAAGACCTCAGGGAGCCGCCTTAACAATCTGAACCTCTCCGTCCTCACAGCTGACGTCACAGAGAAAAGTCCCTGCAACATCACAATGACCCCAAATCTGACAAAAAGTGTGCGGAAAGTAAAAAGCACAAAAAAACATGTACTGGTCTTGAAATGGATTAAACATGTAAAAAAATAAACATCAGAGAGAGATTGGTGGATGACTGCTAGAAGTATCTCACTGAACTTAAACACCTAGAGTATCATTACTCCAGGATCTATAATAGTGTAGCAAAAAATCTATCAATCGTAAGAATTAGAAAACAAAAACAGATTAAATAAAGATTTTTAGCCTTTTTCCAGTTTGTTAGTGAAATGTGTAGCGATCTGGATAGTTTCATTGTCTGCATTTAGCCATTTGCTTTGCAGCTCTGGTTCTGTGTGAAGCGTCAGGATTGCAAAGGAGACGATAAATTTTATTCCAGAAAAAAATCTGGAGGGAAAAAGGTTGTTTAAGGCATCAGACCCCTCACTCAGTTAATGACCCCAAAGACTGTTGGACAGTAAGACCAACAATAATATATTTGTTTTTCTTGTCGGATTGAAATAGACTAAAGAAAGTTGACTGGTTTGTTTCTGCAGTGCTGAATTAGAAAATACAATTAAAATCCATTGTAAAGAAAAAAATATAAAAAATATCAGAGATTCAGGAAAAGTTTCCTGAATCTCAATGCATGACTTCAGAGTTGCACTTTGTTTTATTACTAACATCTCCCGCTTGAACAATTATTTCTACTGTAATCTCATTTACATCTCTTTACTAAATTTGGCCTGTTTATAGACAATGTGGGGCCAACAGACTGTATATTATATATGATCTTTAATGGAAAATAAACTCTTTAAGTTACGCCCTACAACCTTCAACTGCACTAATTTATGCAGAACAGGTACATCGTTTCTGTGTGTTATGCAGCGCCACCCTGTGGCTTA